>PVLD010014711.1:0-51276 GCA_004027595.1 Dinomys branickii | reverse complement strand
TGACCCATTGGTTATTCAGTAGGTTGTTGTCTAATTTCCACGTGTTTATGTGGTTTTTGGAGTTCTCTTTGTCATTAATTTCCAATTTTATTGCATTGTGGTCCGATAATATGCATGGGATAATTTGAATTCTTTTGCATTTAGGTAGATATGCTCTATGGGCTAAAATGTGGTCTATTTTGGAGAAAGACCCATGTGCTGCTGAGAAAAATGTGTATTCTGATGCTGTGGGGTGGGACACTCTGTATACATCTAGTAAGTCCATTTGTTCACACTTTTGGTTCAGTTCTGTTATTTCTTTGCTAAGTTTCTGTCCGGTTGACCTGTCTCTTTGCGTCAGAAGGGTGTTTAGGTCCCCTATTACATTAGTGTTATTAGTTATTTGATTTTTTACATCTGTCAAGATTTGACTTGTAAAGTTAGGTGCTCCATTGTTGGGTGCATAAATGTTTAGGATTGTTACCTCTTCCTCTTGTAGCTTTCCCCTAACTAGTATGTAGTGGCCTTCTTTATCTCTTTTGATTGTTTTTGCTTTGAAGTTTACATTGTTTGCAAATATAATAGCTACCCCTGGTTTTTTCGGGGGGCCTGTTGCATGGAGAATTGTTTTCCAACCTTTAACTTTCAATCTGTGCATTTCCTCTTGCGTAAAATGTGTTTCCTGTACACAGCATATCGTTGGATTGTGTTCCTTCATCCACTCTTCGAATCTTTTCCTTTTGACTTTTGAATTGAGGCTATTTGCATTAATGGTTTTCATGGTTATATGTTGGTTTATTCTAGTCATGTTATTTACTTGAAGTTTTCCTTCTTTTGCTGACTGTTTAATTATTTGTTCTGTTAGGGAGTTATTTCTATAGCTCTTCTTGGGATTGTGGTCTCTTTTTTCTCTGTCTAGAATATCTTTTAGTGCTTTTTCCAATGCTGGTTTGGCACTCATGAAGTTCTTCAGTTGTTCTTTGTCGTGGAAATATTTTATTTCTCCATTGAATTTGAGGGATTATTTTGCAGGATACATCAGTCTGGGTTGGAAGTTGTTTTGTCTCAGAATCTGTAGTATCTTGCTCCAAGCTCTTCTTGATTTCATGGTTTCCGTTGAGAAATCTGCTGTGATTCTGATGGGCTTTCCTTTATAGGTGATCTGTTTCATTTCTCTAGCAGCTTTGAATATTGTGTTCTTTTGCTGGATATCTGGGATCTTGACTATTATATGCCTGTGTGTGTTTTTCTTTGGGTTATGGATCGTTTGGTTTCTATATGCCTCATTTAACTGAACTTCAGTATCTTTTACCTTGTTTGGGAAATTTTCTGCTATTATTTCAGCAAATATTCCTTTTATATCGTTTGTGAGATCTCCTGCTATTTCACACACTCCTATAATTCGAATATTGTTACGTTTTGCCTCATCTTGCAGCTG
This sequence comes from Dinomys branickii, assembly GCA_004027595.1. Lineage (NCBI taxonomy): Eukaryota > Metazoa > Chordata > Mammalia > Rodentia > Dinomyidae > Dinomys > Dinomys branickii. The sequence goes on along the minus strand of PVLD010014711.1, from coordinate 49,859 downwards.
TTGGATTGACTTTTCTTGTGTCTTTGATGATATGATGAGATTCTTCCTTTCACGCTCATAAGCTGCCATGCTGTCTTCAAGTTCTGAAATTCTATCTTTGGTTTCATTTAAACGGTTTTGCATGCTTTCAGCATTAGTTTTCAAATCCTGGCATTCTCTTTGGACCTGTTTCTTTCTTGGTAATTCATTCCTAAATTGCTCTTGTAACGTTTCCATTTGTTTCCTATTTTCTTCTAGTCTTTTGTCTATTTCTTCTCTATGTGCCCGGAACATTTCTTCCATCATTGTTTTCAGCTTGTTTTTTGTCTGAGAAATCATTGTGGGTATGTGGCTTATTTCTGCTTTAAGCTCTTTTATGGCCTGTTGGAGTTGTTTCATTTTGGATGCAATCGTTTCATAACTTGAAGGTATGTGACTTCCTGGTTTCCCTGTATCTTCACATTCAAAACTTGTTCTGGGTGGGGTTGAGTTTTGAGACTGCGTTTTGTTCCTCTGTTTTCCCATTTTTGGGTATCAGATTCAAAAAGTGTAGCTATAAATTCCCCAGGCAGTTCATCAGGCAAAGTTCTGCTGCAGAGGCTGCTCCAATGATTCCTTCTCTTTGGGAGAATGTCCCTTAAGCTGTCTGCTGAGATTTCCGCTTCTACTCCCTACCCCAAGACCTGGCTGGGGCGTATAAACAGCTCACCACCCCAGGGGTCTTGCAGACAGGCCACTCAGGTGTTCCTCCCTGGGTGTAGCTCCTTCCCCCCTCACGAATCTCGTTGGGTCGCCTAGCTAGCTCTTCCCACCCGAGAGATTCTATGCCTATTAATATATATCCAAGTAATGTTAATGTCTGTGCTCTAATCTAGCATTCTCAATATTTTACACTAATACAATTTTTCTATATAACATTCCTTCACTTACTCACTCAGTCAGACAGTAAACAATTGCTGATAATCTACAATATTTTAGTCAGGTACTCCGCTAAGCACAGTAACACAATACTAGTTAGTGGAAGTGATACAATGGTAGCTGTCCTTACAGTTTGAGTCTATGCAGAGAGAGAAACAATCTATAAATACTAAGATAAACGCATGGTTTTAAAACATAATAAGTATGAAAATTAACGAGGTAAAAGAATCAAATACCATCTCATGGAGAGCGTTAAACGTTAGCTGATTTCATAGAATGGGCTGAGGTGCAGACAGCAGACAGCCTTACAGACACAGAGACGACCCAGGGAGGAATGCGCTCTTTCTGAACAGAGAGGAAGTCAGAATCCTAGAGCACCATAATAGGGCAAAGGGTGGTGCTGGACTCTGCCGGAGGGTAGAACTTTGAATTTTTATTCTAGGTGCGAAGGAAAATCCCTAAAGGTATTTTGGTTTTTGTTTTCTTTTGTTGCTGTTGTTATTTTGCCATCCCACCCCCATCATCACCACGATTTAGATCAAGATTTTTCCCATTGTTAACTACTTGCTGAAAGCAGAATAGGTTAGAGAAGAAGAAACAAAAGTCCACAGGTGAATAAAAGGAAGGTTTCCTGGCCGGGAAGAGTGTTAAAGGATGAAAGCAGCTATCCATGAATAACGATGCTGCAGACTTGGAAAAGGAACATGATGGGAAGCGGAAAAAAGTATCTTTTGTGGCATAAGAAAGCAGACAATATTTTATATATAATTTCAGGGTCAGTGCAGAATTTCTAGGTAGAAAATGACAGCATTAAAACACGTCCACACGGTCCTATCAAAAGGACAAAGCAGTGGGAGGTCTGTGTGATGATGTGCGGGTTTGCAGTGGCTTCTGGGATTGGCTTTGCCCTTGATGCACTCCTTGCTTCCTCTCTCTGCCCTTTGGAAGGCAAAAGACCTAAGCAGCCATGGTACAGTCAGCCTGAAAGTATGAAATCTGATTTGCATTCTTTTAGGCATCTTTGCATTCATGAAAGACTGGCCAAAAGGAGTCTGCTGGGTGCAGAAAGAAACCAAAATAATGCTGTATCCTTCTATTAGAATACAGTTAAAAACTCACTGGTAGGTGATGAAATACCTCCCCAAATCTCTCTGGTTAACATTTCCTGTCTGGCCATGTACTGTGTGCAGCTCTTCTGTATTGCTAAGAATAGTTTTGCAAGCATACTGGCAATAATTGAGTCTGCCTTCCTAACTCTTCAAGGAACAGGAGGCTGATATGAAACTGAAAGTATTAATTCTGAATAGAGAGATGGTTAGTTGCTTACTTTTGTATGGATTCTTCAACAGTCTTTTAAAATAAAAACAAAATATCATTTCTCTGGCCCCGGCTAGGTACCGTACCACCTGTACTTACAGCACCCTATAAATATTAGAGAACATGACGTGCCTTTCACCTTAAGGAATAAGGGATTGACAGTTTCCAGTGAACTAAAGAATTAGCTGTCTGTGACTTTCTGCTAGGAGGACTATAAGAAAGAGTCATGGGCCAATCTGAAGGTCTGTTCTTGCTGAAATTCCCACAATGCCTTTCTGCTGCTCCTTACCCAATAAAGTATAGTGTATGGTACCTCTGGCCTCAGTCAAATCCTAGAGGAAACTCTCTTAATCTTCTCTATGTTCCCCCACACAAAACATGCAACATGCTGGCTCCCAGTAGGCATTTCATGAGTGTGTGTTCCTCAGACAGAAAAGTTCCTGAAATTTGGAGAAGGGTTGTGGAAATAATCTTTCAAAAAGAAAGATTCTAAAAGACAAGCTGTTAGAACAAAACCTTAGAACAGTTACGTGTCATGAGGTCACTCTGTGAGATTCACATTCTAAGGCAGAGACCCTTAATACAGTGGAATCTTTGATGTTTTCCAGGAATTCTCTGGCTTTGGATTTACCTGGAAGACAGACATGAAGACGACCATTTTACCCCAAGAAGAGTAAAATTCTTGCTGAGAGATGTGAACACGGTGTCACACTGCCATGGCTTGGGGGTCCGCCCAGTGCCATGTTAAGAACTAGAGATACCACAGAGGGACTGCAGGCCCCCAGAGGACTGGGCATCTCTCAGAGGCTACCACAGGTGGCCAAACCCGATATGCTTTATTCACTGTGAGCTAATTCCTCTTAGCTTATTTTTGACCTGTCCAGACTCCACAACACAAACTGTTTTTATAAGAACAGGCCCTTGACAGGAAATAGCTTAATTCCCATAATAAAAGAAATGAGAAGCCCCAGGAACTCAGGGCTGCACTGACCACTCCTGGAGGGACATTCAGGAGCCACAAGTGAGGTAGATTGTGTCATAGCAAAGAGAGACAAGAGGTGAGAGACGTAACAGTCCAAGGAAACCACAAGTGCTTAACCTAGAGAGGAGAAAGCATGACAGCTGTGTTTGAAGGAAGACGGTGTGTGAAAGACGTGGGTCACTCCAGAGCTAGTCAGAGGGCAGGGTTAGAAGGCAATTAGAGAAGCAGACATAAGGCAGACATCTTTGCCTATCTCAGAAAACAGACCCTCAGCAGGCAAAGTTTAGGTATCATGGCTTTATCTGGGAGTACAGTCTCACAAAGAGATCTGAGGCAGGGCAAGGAGGAGAGCAAAAGCAAGAAGCTATGTTACCAAGATGCCTACAACTCTCCAAGAAACACAGCAGATCACCACACACATACACATACACACACACACACACACACAAGCAGTTTGACAGGAGGAAGAAGAACTAGCAATTTACCTTCTGGGTCCTCTCTGTGTCTCCTCGTCCTCATGCAACATAACAACCCCTACAGTTCCCCTTACCCCTTCCAAAGGCACCAAGAACCAGCCAAAGTCCAGCACTTCCTAAGTCTGGCCCAAGCCCTATAGAGCCCACAACACAAATTCAACCAAGAATTCTGAAGCCCAGCCCTCCTGTTAGGAGGTAAGCCACCAGTAAGGAAGCAGACGCCAAGGTTTTATAAACTACAAAGATGGCAAGACGTGGGGCTTGCAGTGAAGGCCTGCGGGGAGCAAGGCTGGAGAATTAGGCCCTAGACCACCGCAGCACAGCAGGGAAGACGCAGCTGTCCAACACCCCAGCCCATCCAACAGTTCTGCTCAGACATGCAGTAGTATATGCAGGTACCCAGGGAGCTAGTCAAATGAAGGTTCTGATGCAGCAGGCCCAGGGTAGCTCTCAGATTCAGCACTTATTTTAACTCTCAGCTCTTGCTCTGCAGCTACTCCCCGCTGCACTCTGAATATCAAATAGATGTTTTGCTTCACAAAGTAGCAAGTTTTACATCCCCAGGTGTGCTCTAGCAGATCCCGCATTGATTTATCTTCCGCCACACAAAAAGTTAGGGTTTTGCAGAAAGTTCCTTTGCCTAGGTGTATCAAAATCTTGAATTTGGAAGGGCCTATAGTGGTCCCACTATGTAATAAATAAATAAATCAAAGTCAAGATTGTGATTTATTTTTCAAAGCCTGGTAAATATTAAACCGATGATGAATGAAAAATTAGTTAACAGAGAAGCAAAGCCTCACTTGGCTCTGACTCATTACTCACCTTTTAGGGACAGCTTCTCAGTCCAAAACACAATTAGCAGAGACCTTGATTGAAACTTAGCTTTACGTAATGACAATTGACAGATGTAATTCACTCAGTAATTTGTGTGACTGATGCTTTTCTCACCACCTCTCTTTCAGTACCTCTCTTCATCCATATGAAGCATAAGGAGTAAATGCAGAGATATTGAAAGGCACAGACATGACATTTAGATCATTACACACTTTGTCCTCCAGAGATTTATCGAACTTAAATTAAATTTAAAGTGAAAATTCAATCATTTCACTTCATTCCCTGATGAATTAAAACCACAAGTAAATTCTCAATCCAGGAACCTTATGGAATGTGAGTTTCTGGAGAGATGAGTTTCCCAGAAAGACAAACTGTTAGAGCTGCCTGTGTTTTTCTTTTTATGCTAATTATTTTATACCAATTACCTCTTAGAACCGCTCTACAAATTTGAATTACACATAGCCATTTCTCTTTGCTTTTCAATGAATTTCTCTAAGTCTTATATACTCTACCATCAGGGGCTACAGCGCTGGCCTTTTTAAGCTTCCTCGGCTTACACATTTGGCTTGTGCCCGAGTGCTAGGGCACTTCCCCTCCGGAGGAAGAACGGCTTTGCTTTCAAGGCGGGGCAGAGGCGACCAGATCATAGGGTTTGACTGCGCTGCTCCTCTCAGCCACGTGGCGGCGCTGTTGAAAACAGGAGCTACCTGCTCACCAAGAGCCTTTCCTGGTCTAGACCCAACGAAAGGTTTCTGTGGCTCCCGGAGAAAGCGTACTGCCTACCTCAGTGTTGCACACAGAGTCGCAGCGGCCTGCCCATTGCTCTTCACACACACACACACACACACACACACACATTTACACACTTCCCCATGCTGGCCAGCCACAGAGACATGTTTGGGACTCCCAGATTCAAAATCATTTTCTTTCTCTCTCTGAGAGGTACATACCCATACTCCCCAAATCTCAAAGTACGAAAGGACTTATGACATCCCTCATTACTTTCCAGTCTACACCAAACTTTCTTAGGAACGCTAACTTCAGTGGTTCCTAGATGCCCTCCCCCAGCCTGATCCTCACTTCCCTGACTGGTTTTAGACAAGCTGCACTGCACATGATTTAACTTTTTATTCACATCTCAAAGCTAACCTTATGGACATGGATTGGCTTGTCTTTTTAAGCACAACAGTGCTTTTTACATATTAAAATAGCATAAATGTAGAACAGTGACTTGACTCACTTCACACTACCAAGCTAGCATTTGGGAGAGTTTTGATGTCTAACCTACCTGGCCCCAACCACGGGCTCTCTGCAGTTTACCCATGGCCTCCCGCCTCCCTGGGGCTGTCTGAGGCTGCCACTGAATCTCCTCCAACTTCCCTGTTCTTTCCCTCTGTTTCCTATTTTTACATACATATCTCTATGATACAGCTAAACTTGATGACTAATTATTCTCCAAAAATGAGTTACTTCCCCATCTCTGTGTTGTTTTCATATTGTCTCTATTTTCCTAAATTACCCTCTATTTCCTCTCTGCTGTTTGAACCCTCAAATCCATCCTTAAGGCTGGCCTACACCCCACACGTTAAACTCCTGCTTCAGGGCTTTTATAACCCCTCCTACTGAACATGGTCTCTTCCTGTTTTAGACTCTCATAGTATTTCATACATGCTTTCCTTATAGTAATTTCATTCCCAAAATGCAGACATCTGAGGACACCTTGTCTTCCATGAACATATCACTCTAATTTTTTATATCCTACAATAATGTCCAAGAAAAACCTCTTATATTGAGTCGGCATTTAGCAAACGTGCTGAATGGAATTTCAATGCCAAAAGTATCCCCAAGCCTTTCACAAGATTCTCCCTTCAGTGTGAACTTTGTCCTTCTTAGCATATGCTACTTGCATACATATTAGATACAAAACATGGAAGACAAAATAAGGAAAGGATTATACTGAGGACAATTTTGATAGGTTGAAAAAGTCCCAAATGGTTCTAAAGGCAGGAAACGCCTGTTATGTGCACATCACCGAGTCATCCATCTCTGCAGAAAGATGGAGAAAGAAGGTGTCATTTTATACAGCTGAGCACGCTCTTTCATCTTTGGGAACGATGACGTCGCCATCGGTTTGATGTCTTGATAGCTCACTATGCCCCTGATCAATCTCTTAATGCTGTAGTCATCCCCACAGGACTTGGTGCTACCTCTTCTCTTATTCTCCATACACACCTCTTCCCTAGGAGAACTTCTGCCACCTGAGCACCTTACAATCCACTAAGAACTGGCCAGTAAGGGGCAGAAACAGTGTCATTTAACCATCATAAGATATTTGGTACTTCTGACTTTGGCAGAAACTTTCAGTTTGTGACTGATAGGAAGAAGGAAGAAATCATCAGTACTTGGTTCAGTGAGGTGCCTCCTAGAACATGTGATGATTCGCAAGACTGGTAAATAAAAGTCATTTTTTTGTACTTACTTCCAAGATACAAACAGAAATCATCCTGAACAAATGTCCTCCTTTCTGCTTTTTGCGATGGTGATCTGAAAACTCTAGGCCTCATAAGGTAAATCAGTGCATGCTTATACATCCTAAATGCTTTGTCCTTTTAGGCCACTTTAAAGATAGAAGACAATTAAAAATGCTATAGACTTTTGTGCTCACTTATTGTCCCACTGGTAGTAGAATTCTGCCACTCAAAACACATGGGATGCTGGTTGCTATATATTCTTCTACTACGAAAGATAGGAATTACGTACCTAGTAAAAAGCTCTGCAAGCCTTTCCCCTGTGATACATAGTGCTGGGATGTGTGCATGAGAAAGCACATGTGTGTACAGGTGTGAGAACACGACTATGTGTGTATGTGTGAGAAGGTGAGGAAGTGTGCACGTGTGCGCATGTGGATCAGCATGTGTACGTGATACTCATAAACTGCTCTCCTTACCCAGTTCTAACTGCTGACCTTTTAGCTTTCTTCTGTGCAAAATAGCCTAGAACTTCCCACTGAATGTGTTGATAAGGACCTTTCACTGCTTTGGGAGCTATACATGATTATCTTGCAATAGTGAGCATTTACCAAGACTATTGAATAGAAGACAAGTGTGAAAGAGAAAATGAACAAAATTTACTTCCTTTATAGAAAGAGATTTGATTAAATTATCTTAGAAACTATCTTTAAATCTTCAAGTCAATCAAGGAAGCCTTTTTATTAAAATCTTCATAAGAAAATGTGAGTCAGACAATACATAAAGTCTTTCCTCTTAGAAAAAAATTTGAGTTAGTTCAGAACTTTCCTTCATAAATTTCCTTTTTATGTCAAATATCTGAAGGGCACAAAATATCCAGGTTTAGAGAGGAGAGCTCCAAATCATATTATCAATGCCCCTAAACATTAGCAGTTGCCCTGTCAAAAAACATATTTTAACATTCAATTATACATATTTATTTATAAATTATAACATTACGATGCTACTATCATATTACTTATATAGTAAAATGGAGATAAATTGTTAGAAGCAGAATTAAAGGAAATATTACTTTTAAAAGTGTTTTTTAAAGTCTGTAAAATCCTTTCTTCTCTTCCTGGAATTTTTATTACTGATAGTAATATTTCAGTGACAGCTGTGTAATGAAACACATTTTATTGTTTGTGAATTTGGTTTGTCTTCTGTCTCTTTTCTGAATCTTAAGTTTCAGATGGCTTTTAAGCTTAGTGGTTTCACACTATCACCAGCAAATATCTTAAGGCAGAGCACACGGTCAACAAGGCACACTGCTGATGAGGCTGGTTATGAATCTATAGTCGTACACTAAGGTCGCTATAATAACTATTAAGACGTGGCAGCTGAAACAGCAGAGAGCCCTTTGCACACAGTTGTAGAGACTGAAAGCTAAAGATCAGTGGGAGTGTCAGAGTTAGTTCCTGGGATGGAAGGATCTACTTTGGGTTTCTCTCCCTCCTTATAGATGATAGTGTCTTCCCTGTCTCTTAATGCTGGTCTTTCCTCTAGGCATACCTCTGTGTCCAATTTCTTCTTTCTTATGGGTCACCAAAGATATTGAATTAGGGGCCACACTTATTTCTCTCATTTTTACTTACCTCTGTAAAGACACTGTCTCCAGAAAAGCTCACCTCTGAGACACCAGGGGATAGGATCTCAACATGTTTTTTTTTTTTAAAGAGAATATTTTTTAAAAAATAGCAAAATACAACCAAAACAAAGCAAGGACATAAGTGAGGTAATTCAGCCCATAACAAAATTCATATTTCAGATGTATACAATTTTGAAGTTTTGGGTAAAGTGCTTCTTAGATGTTAACAGTTTTTCCACTGACCTTTTATTGCTACTTGTCTTAGTTACTCTTCTCTCACTGCTGAGACAAAATACCCAATGCCCAAAGTTAAGGAACAAAAGGTTTACTTAGCTTACAGTTTGTGGAGGTTTCAGTCCGTACTAGGCTGGCTTCAAGGCAGAGTGGCACATGGCAGAGGGCAACAGTTTATGATGCCGGAAGACAGCAAAAGCAGCAAGGGGGAAACCAACCCTCTTTCTGTTCCTTTTACTGTGTGCAGTCTACCTGCCTTAGGCTAGGTGTAGCACTCACACCCTTAACTCCAGACAAAACTATCCCAAACCAAGTAGTGGACTGATTCATTAATCACACACTCTTAAATATCAGCATCACACACTCTAGATTCAACCACCTCTGAAAAAGCCCTACAGCCACATGCGACTTTGGGGGGACATCTAGACACAAATGATAACACCTAATATTACCCTTATTTCATGGTTTCATTACAGAAATCTAAGATCCCTGCTCATTTAACCATGCTCACATAAACTCCAAGACATCACAAGATACTAAAAGCAAAGAGGTGAATAATGGTACTGCTGTGTGGCTCCCACCCATTGTGGCACCAGGACCCACTGACACCCAGACTGTTTGAGGACACTGCCTATTTCTCATGGCAGGCAGTGAAGCTCCAGTTCCGTGAACATGTAGGTTCTAGTACATTCTTCCGATGTGCTAATGGGTTGTCTTGTATGGTGCAATTATCCCACTTTGGAGATCTCTATCCAAACTACACTTTTAAGAAAGTACTGAACTTACGTATTTTCAAATTCAGACTGGGAAAGTTACTTGTTAGGAGGGCTTTGGCTACAATGTAGGCTGTGAAATCATGTCTCAGTCAAACCAAATCTGACGGACCCACTGAATTTAGGATTCACGCTTTCCCTTTATCAGAGTCTCCCATATGCAAGCATGTAATTGTCCCCGGAGGTTTGAGGCAGTGGGCTGAGATAGAGACTCCAGCAGCACTCACTGGCCTGTGGATGATGCCTTTCAGTCCACAGTGTTGGGAGCATTTGTGAAGATTCCATTCAGGAGACACCATTGCTGCCTGGGTCAAGGCTTGCTACAGTCTGTAGAATAGCACAGTGGGACCCACGCTCTTCACAGAAGTCACAAGATAATATTGAGGATGCAGGTCGGGAATGAAAGATGCCAAATAGTCTGCTCAGTTCAATAAAGCAATTTGACAGGCAGTGAGTGACTTCATAGAATGAAAATGTCATCTGTGAAAGAGCTACCGAGGTACAAATCTCTTTGGGTACAAGGCATTTGGCCAAAGTACTCTCCTTCTGAGAAAGGAACTGGGCCTTCCCAAGAGCCCCACTTCAGTGGCCAGATGACATAGAGGCGATCCAGGGCCACCAAGGAGAAGGAGCCATGGTGCATCCTAAACTGTTCGCACAGCCGGTCCTGCACCCCAGTGCAAAGCAGCAGCAAAAGCCAACTGAAAGAATGCGCTTGATGTTTCTCGTCCTCTAAGTGGAGTCGAACCTAGCCCAGAGTAGTTGCTTTTTACAGTTCTGGGCAGAAGGGAAACAGACTCGGTAGGCACTACAGCTATAGCTACGGATGGTAATGCAAAGTAACATCTCTGTTTCTTCACACATATTTCTACAACTAGGCCTATCTCATTACACCAGGAGTTTTTAAAATGCCAGCCTGCCTTACTGGATTATAAATTCATTAAAATCAACGACCATGGCTAATCTCTGTATTTCCAGTGTCAATATGGATCTTGACACCTAATAAGTACTCAGGAAGTGCTTTGAAGGCAGAATGATGAATAACCCAGTTTGCTGTTGAACATGCTTAAAAGTCCCCAGTGTCATATTCATGATCTGATGGACCCCTCACAATAAACCTGTGACTTTGTTAGCAACACTTTCATTTCAAAGGGGGGAAAGGTGTGCTCTGAGGAGATAAGTGACTTGCCCAAGGTCGCAGAGCTTCTAGCAGCAGAAGCAGGATGTCAACCTAGAACAACTGATGCCAAGCGTACGCAGTGCTTTTCTACCACCCTACAGCAAAAACAAAACAAACAAAAAAAACATTTGTGCCCAAATGTAAGGGACACAGAGATAAAGTTCTGAGCCTGTCAGTGAGAGGCTCAGGATCTGTGAGTTACTTTCTTAAGCTTACCGAATGCTTAGAAGCATGGACAGCTGTTCTGCACCATGAGTTAAAGAAGAAAGAAACAAATACCTGCCAAACTTTAAGGCATAGATAGTAACTCTCACCAACAGATGACCTAGCCCTGGCCTCTGTCTGGTGTGGAGATAAGGCCTGAATGGTTACCAGATGATTCTGAGAAAACAGGTGAGATCTGCCCCCACAGAACAGGCTCTGCATTAGTTCAGCATATACAACACCTTTACCGTCAGTCTCCTCAAGAAACTGCAAAAAAGGGATGTGCGTGAGCCCCTCACTGCCCCAGAGTCAGGGAGGCATTTCCTGTGTGTTCTGGATGGGATTTTCTAAAATGAGAATGTTGAGAAATCTCAAGGAAAGAGGCTTTGGAGACAGACAGACATGGATAGAATCCTCACTACTCTTTCATTGTGTGGTGCTGTGCAAGTACCTTAACCTCTCTGTACCCCAGACACCTCAACTGTAAAACTGAATTGATTTGAAAGTCTACCCCATGGGTTCTTGTGAGAACAAAATGAGGTGAAACGTTGTCAGGAACTTAACTTGGAGTTCTAGAATCTCTGTGTGTCTTCAGATTGTCTCAAAATTCAAAAAGCCTAGGAAAACATAATTTTGATAATGATCTAAATAATACATTTTGATAATAATCTAAATAAAAATATCAGTGCAAACATAGTCACATCATCAGCATGAGCATGAGATTCCACTGGCTGTGTGCATATGTGTTTTTATATTGAGAGGTGCACCAAACCAAGGACAAGAGATATTACTACACGTCATGAAATATTTTGTAGCAGTTTCAACTACTACAGCAGAGAAAACTGAAAGGGAAATCAAGTTATAATATGGTTCACAACAGCATTGAAAAGTCAATCATCCAAGACTGTGCCCTTGCTAAGTATAATATTTATATTGCCAGAAAAAGCACAATCAATACTTTGTTAAATAATGGTTTTTGTTTGTCAGTATGAACAGTATACATTCTAAACAGGCAAATTCTTAAAAGTTTATTAAAATAGTAAAATGCCCATAAAAGAAATGCCTGTAATTTAAATGATGATTGACAATGACTAAAATAATCATGAGCAAAACCTAATCATGCCCCAAACATTTTTCTGCTAAGACATTCAGCATTGACAATTTCAGTTCATCCAAAAATCTGTTCCTCAAACTCTCATTAATTTGAATTTTATTAGTTGAGGCTTGGTTTTTATTTAGTTTGTAAATTTGTTTTGGTTTTTATAATTGTATAGCATATAAAGTATTTAGCTGTATGGCTTTATGTAGTTAAGGAATTTTAGAATAGAAAGTAATATGTAATGCTAGAAGTCTGTGACAATTCATTTCCCTTAGAAAGAGAGTGATGTGCCCTGAGGATTACTCGAGTCCAACATTGAACAGGAGTCTAAAATCCTCCTTCACGGAAACTAATGACTCCAGGATCCAGTAGGAAGGAAAGAGAGCGATGAGGGGCCCCAGACCACTGCAGGGCTTTTTGTTATAATCATTACACAAGTCTTCTCAGCAGAGAAATTCTAGATGATCAAGAATGCAATGCTATCATGCAAATTCAGACTATAAGGGGAAGCATCTCACACTTGCGTGGCTGCATCTCATTATTCAGAAGTCAGTAAGAGGGAGAAGGAGCTAGCGGTTACCGCTTAGTCCAAGAAAACTGTCATCCACACGGGATTCACTGCAAAACTACCCTGCATATTTTGGAACTACAAAAAACACACATCTGAGTAATTATCACAGAGGCTCTTTGCAGGAAACCACCTGAAAAATATTTCCAAGTGACTGAAGACAGCTCCCACTTTTTTCTATGCCTAAACAATGACAAGGAGATTTCTAAGTTCCAAGGAAGGTGAGGAGAGGTGATTATTTTAAATGGATTTTACTTATTCTTAGGCTGGCATCCTCTTTCCTTCCAGGAATGAGCAATGTGTCCTCCTCGCCTTTATCCGCTCCTTTAAGCAACCATGTGATTCCAGTGGATGGGGCAGAAGCGATAGTGACGGTGCAGTACAGATCCCATTTCTGTAACTCGTGTGCTGCCCTAAGTTAAAATCTGGTAGAGTCACATAAAACTAGGTTAGTAAGTTGTGGAGTCAGACAGAAATGGTCATCAGCAGGTGGTTAGACTGGCGGGCCTAAAGTAAGGGAACACAGCACCTTGAAGGGCCCTCTGCCTTGGACGAGCCCCAGAGAGACCTGTAGCTGGCACAACATCATGCACGCCTTCACCACCCTTTTAGTTTTAGCATAAGGGATGCTTCTCAAGTAAGTAAAACATTACAGATCAGAGGAGGGCACCCAACCCAGCAGCAAATACACAGCTTGCCCACAGATGCTCGGTGGGAGAGCTTGGCTGTAGAGCCACAGTTGTGGCTAACAATAGCAATGTGTGCCTCTTTCTCAAACGTTTGACTGCAGGTTTAGATGGAAACATAAAGATGCAAAATGAAAGTGACATGTGGATTTTGAAGGCAGTTATTAAGTCCCAGGAAATACTCTACACATGTTATGTAATCCTATAAGAAGCCTAAGAAATACTACCGTATTGCCATTTTTCAAAATAAGAAAACTAAAGCCAAAGAGAGGTTAAAATGTCTTATACAAATAATAAGCCAAAATGCTAACTCAAGTAACTTCATTCCGGGACTTCAACTGAGGTGCCCTGCTGTCAGCAGGGAGAGGGAAGGGCGGAGTCCTGAAGTGGCGGAGAACTTCGGCATGTGTGTTGTTTTTCTTTTAAGATAAAATGTATGAGTTGTGTTTTTCTAAACTAAAACCTCAGTGTTCAGGATGGATGGGTACTTTGCAGGAAATAAGTAGGTTTGGGGTTGCAGTTTGAGCACTCATCTCTAAAAAGTTTGCCATCACTGCTGTAAAGGAAGAAATGCTGAATTTCTGAATCTGGGCATGCCAGGCATCACCTAGTCCAGCCACTGCACATGCTGGATAACACCTCATGTTCCCACACACATCCTAGTTCCTGGGAGGCCTGCCTGTGCCTCCCAGGCTTGTCACATGGCTTGTCACGTACAGCCAGGTTGTACAACTCTTCTTGGGTTCCCCTGAAGGCTGATTTCATCTTTCCACAACCATCTTGTAGAAGATCTTCTCTGTTGCTGTGGATAAATGTAGGATCTCTTTCTGGCCTCTCAAAAGTCTAACGCTCAGATTAACCCCAGATAAATATCCAACAGTGGTTCTCAAACTGGTGTACACAAGAATCACCTGAACGTTTTACTAAACTAGGCTGCTGGGCTCCATTCCCAGAGCTGCAGATTCACCAGGTCTTCCTGGGAGCCCAGGTATGTACTGTGATAGCGATACTGTAGACCCAAAGACCACAGTTCATGAACTGCTGATCTGGAGCTTGCTACCTCACATGTGGAGAGTGGAGGAGAGAGCAGCCTCACTTGGACATTTTTAGGAATGCAAGATCTCATGGTCCACATTGGCTTACTGCATCAGAATCTGAATTCCAGCAAGCCCCACCCCCAGGGGATTCTTGTGCTCATTACAGAAGCATTGCGAGAAATACCAGCAAGCTCTAGAAAACACTAACGTTGGTACCACACCCAGGGGTACTGATCTTGGTGCCTGTGCCCTTTCTCTGAGATGATGACTTTAAGCAGGTTGTGCATGTGGCCTAGGCATGGAGATTGTTTCCATCTTTCTGGACAAATACAATGTGAGCCAGAGTTGTAAGAATCAACTTTTGCTCATTCACTGCCATTTTCTCTTCCCCAATACCAACTTATAATATATGTATTTCTAGAAGGAAAAAGAGCGGTCACCATAATATTTATTAAACTTACAAAAAAGAGAAAGAGTAGAAGTAACATGCAATGTCTATTTTAGCCAACACAGGCTTCACTTACAAAAGGTTAAAGAATAAAATGAGATCAACAAAGTAAAATAACTTTAAACTCAGCAAATATTACTGCAGCCCTGATCTGCTGAGCCACAGAGGAAACAGACAGAAAAATACTCTCCTCCCGAACCAGTGTATGTTCTCTATGTGAATGAAGTACTTCGCTGCTGCCTCCTTTCCCTGGGAAGCATTTTCCCGCTTCTTTGTCTTGAATTTGATGTGGGGCTTTAGACAAGTTATTCTAATGCTTTCATAACTGAAATTCCTCTACTGGAAATCAAGACTGGTCTCCAGCTTTTAGTGTGCAAACACTGAGTTGAGTTCCATACAAAGTGCCCAATGCATGCCGGACCATCTAGAGAAGACAATAAATGGTCTACTTAGGAGCACTCCGCAAGTAGGGACTTCAGTGATTAGGTAGCTAACAATCTGCAATGTCCTCCTCAGCACCTGCTAATCTCACATAAGTAAGGAGAGTGTGTCTGGTCTTACATGGAAAGCAAGGGATACTTTGGCTCAAGACAGGGTCCAAACCAGAGGCTGGTTGGCAAGTGCCTGGAAGCCAAGTGTTGATGTCATTCAGCAGGAAGGTTTCCCAAAGCTTTGATGGACTGTGGTTGGGTAGCAAGCAGCCCTGTCAATCTTACTATTGCCAGACAGCTCCGGATGGGACCCTACTCAGAAAGGCTGTGGTCCAGCATTTCAAGCCCTGTTTCATTCCCTGGAGAGTGGAGTGGACTGTGAAGAGCTGAGTGTTTTCACAAAAATCTCCCAAAATATCATTTGACATGAAATACAGGGAAGTGAAGGGACCATAATGAAAAGTTAAACATAACTCTTTCAAGAGTTTTCACCATGCTCCTTCGTGTTCCTCTTCATTGGAAAAGACACCTCTTCTAATAACGTTTTATAATGCTATGAAAATGGTCAAAGGCAGTTTCCAACTTGAATCAATATCCTTTGTGTTCTGATAAGATACTGCAGGAACTTAATTAGCTGCCTGCAACTAGTTAATTAAGAGATACTGCAGTACCTTGGCCTCGGGCATTAAGCAAATCTAGCTGATAAGACTGAAATTGGCAAATGGGAAGATCAACAGGACACAAGAGGATAATGTGTCCCTCACTTCAGAATTTATTATTCTAGTGGGTAGATGAGTTCAACAGAACCCTGTGAATGGGTCCTTCATAAAGCCCAATTATTGGCAGGAAAAAAGGATTTGCCACTTCTGGAAACTGCAGCAGTAAAGAGTGCTTCCCAAATGTCATTCTGTTGTATGATTTTCCTGCTCCCCAGGACTCTTGTTACTAAAGTTAAAGAGAGAGTGAAGACAGGGAGACCACCTGTGTTTGCCACTACTGGAGACTTGTGTGGACTTTTTAAAAACTGCCATTTCCTGCACTTACACATAGCTCTTACACACGCTCCGGCACCCAGGTTGTTGAGTGGGACCTGAGCTGGATTCCATCTCCACTCACCCTTTGGGAAGACACGGTCCATCTCACAGCCATTGGCAGCATGTTCATCCTTCCTCCCACCCAGAGCAGTGGAAGACTGGGCTTTAAAGAGTCAGCCCTCAAATAAGCGCCTGCCTAGCAAGCGCAGGGTCCTGAGTTCGATCCCCAGTACCTCCAAAAAGAAAAAAGAGTCAGCCCTCAAGGAGAAGGTCCAGATTATATCTCCCTATCTTTGAAAGGAAGGGACATTCCCAAGAGCAAGGTCTTGTGTGGTACATGCTTGTCTGCAATGCAAGTTCAGTGGTGCCTTGAGTATTAACAAAAGTCTTCTCACACCCAGACATTCTCCATCGAGAAATACTGGACAAGATGGCTAGACATAGTGATACACACTTGTAATCCCAGATACTGGGAAGGCTGAGGCAGAAGGATCACAGAAGGGAGGCCAGCCCAGGCCTACTGTCCCAAAATAAAAATATAAAGGTGGAAGATGTAGTTCAGCAAATCTTAGCTGAATCCTCAGTCCCACAAAAGAAAGAGAGAGGGAAAGACCTACCTTTTTCCGAGCTAAGAGAATGGAAAGTGTGCTCAAGTGTGAATCGTAAACAGAGGCACAGTCCAGCACCTGGGTGAGCTCACGCATGCCCAACTGGAGACTAAGACAGGGGACCCCGTGGAAGTGTGTACTCTCTCCCCGCCTGCAGTCACTCTGAGCTGTGTGTAATCAAGTGATGGTGAAAGAGTACCTATATGAAGAGGACAAAAGTGAGCAAGGAATGTTGGGAACTCACAGATTGCCCTAGAGTACTGGGCTGTGTGAACAATGTCTCTCTCCATCCCAGGCAGCCCTTGGTCCTCTGTGCCAAGCTCCTTGTGCTCTGTGTGACTGCCTGCATAATGATGACTTGGGGCACATGTCAAAAACATATCACAGGCTCTTCAATCAGAATTCCCAGGAGCAGAGTAAGAAATCTACATTTTCTAACAAGCTCCCCAGGTGACTTCTATGTATTCTAAAGTTTGTGAATGATTAGCCTACCAGAATAAGTAGCTTACATAGTGGACATTTATTCCTTTAGCTTATTGGCTATGACTTACTTTACATTTAGAGAGTAGAGAGTGAGTTCCCAAAGTCATTTACACAAATATCTATTAGGCAAACCTAGCATGATACAGCTCTACTTGGCTATAAAGCAAAGAATAGCAATCTAACTTCCACTGGTCATAAATAAACAGCTATTTGCCTTTATTAAGCAGTTCCGATTGAATTTATATGGGACCAAGCACCCACTTCTGGGCTTCCCTAATACCACACATACCTCAAGTACCTGCCTACTCACTGTATACACAGCCCCGCTTTCTGTTTTCAACTCGTAAAACGAGTAAAACGGAAAGAAGACGTGGAAAAAACTTTGCTGAAAGGAAGAGGAAAATATAGTTGGAATGCGAGGGGAAGCAGATGAGCAGGTCAAGACGCATCATCAAACAAACAATCCATTTCCTAGCAGAACCCCCTGCTAGTGCCCTTGGGAAACCCTGTAATATTAGAGTACTGAGGGCGTTGGGTCAGACCAGGAGGATAATTTACCGTAAAATAGACAGAGTGTATCAGTATTTTGATTGCTGCTATAGCAAATTACCACAAAGTTGGTGGCTTGAAACAACACAAATTTATTATTTTAAAATTCTGCCAGTTAAGTAGTCCATACTCATAAGTGAAATAAATCAGCGGTACATGTGCAGGCAACGTATTGTATCACTGGTGTAAGAACCCGAGGGTGGGAATATAAACTAAGAGACATGAAGGAAATCTGTTCTAAAACAAAGAACAGATGGGACGAGGGAAAGGAGAAAAGAAAGAGGCAAAAATGTATATATGAATATACATATATGAAGGAGGGCTAACATGGTTCTACTATTGTATTATATCACTTAATGCTAAGGAATAATTGATGATGGGTTATTCGATCAATCTTGTATGTCTGTGTCATCCTGAACACACACTTCGAAGATACCAATATGCAAAGCAGCAACTATTGTTGGTTTTTTTTTTTTTGTCTTTGGTTTTTTGTGTTTTTCTGTTGTTGAGAGGATTAATTGTCTGACCAATTTTGCATGTCTGTATCTGTGTTGATATATATACACTTCGAAGATATCAGTAGGTAAAGCAACAACCGCTGTTGAGTTCATGTCACCTTGTCTGTAAATCAGTTTTGATTGTACTATTTTTTATGCTAATTTGTGTCTGTTTGTTAATACGCTTTTGTGCTTTTATTAAAAAAAAAAGAAAAAAAAAAACTCTGCCAGTTAAAAACGTGACCCAGATCTCACTGGGCTAAAAGTGAAACCATAAAAAGCCATGTTCCTTTCTTTCAGCACTAGGTAAGGTGCTCCCTCGTTTCTTCTTCTAGAAGAAGTGAATCTTTTAGAAACCAAGTACCCAACGTGTAACTAGAAACCCACTATTCATCACAAAGTGCCAAACCACCCCTATGCATGTTATTATCTGATGCTTGGCTTCTAGGGCCACGTTGACGTGACCTGGCTACTGTGCGGATAGAGAGGGAACTACCTGCCTGCTGTGACAGGCATGTCATAGGTTCACCACACTGTCCGAGAGGCTGTTACTTCCTGATGCATAACCCCATCCCTCTGTCTTCAGAGCAACCAAGCCAAGGCCCTCACATTTCAGATCTTTCTGATTTCCTCAGTCTTCCACCTGTAGGAACCCTCATGAGTACATCAGACTCCTCTGAGCAACTGCGCACGACCTTCCCATCATAAGGAACTGGTGAACCACCTCAGTTCCACCTGCAAGCTTAATCGCACTCTATCATGTGAGGAAATATTGTCACATTTAATTCCAGATATTCGGATGTAGACATCTTTATCAGGATGTGCTTGGGAGAGGGCTTGTTCTGCTCGCAGTGCAGGGGAACTGTGTGAGTTCTGAGGAGTGAGGTGCGACCAGGAAGCTGTCGGTTGGAAATTGGAGGGGTCAGTCACATGAGGGATTGGAGCAAAGCAAGTTGCAGTGCAGGGAAAGGCCAGACAAAGTGGCCGGGGTCTCAGGCAGAAATAGATGCTGGGAGAACTTTAATTGGAATTGCGGCACCACTCAGAAGCTTAAAAGAGCATACAGATCCACACAAAATCTTAGAACTTGATGTCAATGTAACAATATCTCCTCATTTTTCATCATAATCATCCTTTCTTTCTTTCCATCCTCCCAACTTTTCCATATCTTCCTTTTAATCCTTTTTCTTCAAAATATAGTTCCACATGGTTACAGAGTACAGAATATCTGTGCTTTCATATTCCTCCATATCTTCTAATTATTATTATAGCTTTTCTTCAAAGATAAGTTATATATATATAATATATATCAGTATATAGTATATTTATATATATATAGGTATATATATATATAGGTATATATGCACATATATGCCGGTAACAACTGGTTTGCCTCTTCAGAGATACTGCCTCTTATTCATTTATGAAAATTTTTACAAGAATTTTGTATGGGTTTTAGCACCTATTATAAAGAATCTTATAGTGTTATAAACTTGCTAAGCATTAAAATGTAAATTGATGGGAAGGGAAAAGTATAAAAATTGCTTCAGGGGAAAACGAGAAAACGATCTGAAGTTCGGAGTCAAACACTGGCTGAGAGTGGGTCCTAATGCTGCTCAGAGGACGGACCGGAGCCTGCTGGTATATCACAGAAACTGGATTCTTGTTCTACATGTTGCAGTTCTGCCTGAAGTGGTTTTTTCTCTCTCAGTGGAGCAGGTTTCAACATAAGTTTGTGTTTCTGTGGTACATACTGGTGCAGTATGGACAACGACTTCAACTCACCATTTTGTGCTTCCAGGCCAGACAGATAGTTTCTGTCTACTGGCTGTTCTCTACTTTTGCTTTGCATTTATTTTAAATTATGGCAATTATTTTAAATTACCAGAATAATAAATATTTAACATAATCTATCAAAATTGAAACTACATAGAAAAGTATGAAAAGTGTGGGTTACCATATCTTCCTCATTCTACTTTCTCACCTCTAAAATTACTGAATGGAATGTACACTTCCACACCTTTTCCTGGTACGTGTAAATGCATAGCAATGTCACTTTGTCGTTATTTTTCTCGTTAACTTGTTTTTTATCCCTAATATACCCTGCATACCCCTTGACGTACATATATATAGTTCAATGACATTTTGATGGTTTGCTTCGTAGTACTCCTTAGGAAGAAATATCCTATGCTGTAAATCTTTTTAGGTATAAATATTTATGTTATTTCATGGACTGGGCAAGAGAACATATATACACCTTGGTTTGTGGTCATAATTTGTTCAGAAAACATGCTTGTAATCCAAAGCAAGCAAATTTCCCCATAAGAAATAATAGAAACTCACGTGCTTCATTCCACAACTCAAGACATTCATATAAAAGGATTATAATATGGTAATATAATGCAGAAATAGTAAAGAGAACATGAAATATAAAGAAAAATAAGTAAGCTAACCTGAACTTACCTTTGAAAGAAATGGTGGTTGAGGGAGACAAGAGATAGGTAGTTACTGTGTAGGATAACTTTCACTATCCTTAACAGAATCGCTACTATTATTAAATGGAATCATTTTCTTTTCACCCAGTTTTAACAAGGAAACTATTTGATGCCACTTACTTTTGTCTTCTTTCGAGGATCTCATGGAAATTGTGCCATTGTATTATCATTCAACAGATGTATCTCTTGTACTGCTGCAGTCTTATTTGGGTTGTAATTTTCTACAAAATTTTGCACTGTTTCCCGTATTTTCACATCCCCACATTCTCACTGCGGTGAGGGACTTCTCCACCTTTTTCTCCTCCTCTGCAGATGAGATCCGCTCAAAAAAATTTTGCTGTTGAGAAATGATCACCCCTAATCCCACAATGAGAGTGAGAGAGACAGGAGAAGAAAAGCAAGGAGATGGAGGAGGACAAGGAGAAGAAGAAGAAGGGGATGAGAAGCCACAGAGAAGGAAAAGGAAGAGAGAAACAAAAGAAACCACCACTGACTGAGCTGTGACTATGTGCTGGTAAAATGTAACATATATACCCTTTAATCCAACTGCCAATAGAACCTTGTTCCTAGTGGAAACCTCCTGAGTCTGGCCTTTACTGCCCACTTTCCTATCAACATCCTTGTCTTCTGAGCTCCAACCAGAATCACTCATCAAGATCTGTTTCCAGCATTCTAGGTTTCTCTAGCCTGTTTATCCAAACCTTGCCTAATTCTTCCTGTGAACCAATTCTAAAAGCTTCCATAGCACATGGTCAGGTACAATCACAGCAGTGACCTAACTCTGGGTGCCAAGTAACTGTATTAGTCAGCCCTCTCATTGCTGGACACCACACCCAACACTCACAACTACTAAAGAAAAAGGCCTAATGAAGCCCACAGTGGGGAGAGTCAGTCCATAGTTGGCTGGCGCCCAGACATGAGCATCATCATAGGAGGGTGTGGTGGAGTACAGCTGCCTAGTTCAGGGCAGCTGGGAAGCAGAGCAGGGACACAGTTTCGGTAATATAGCCCTCAAGGCGAGGAATCTATGACCCACCCAAACATACCCAGGAGCTCCCGCTATCAATCTGCTAGGTGTTTCTTAACCCAGTGAAGTTGACATATCAGGATTAAAGGTCACAGTGTCAATGATTAATTTGATTTGCTTTTATCAGATCAGTTATAAGACTGAACATTGCATATACTATTACAGTGTCTCCAAAATGGCTATTAGAAAAAAAAATGGCTATTAGGCTCCTGAGGATCCTTTGGGATATTACTTTGGTCAGTGACAGTAGAAGGCCACTTGGAGCTAATATGAAACAAACCAAGCTGAGATTCTGAGGAAGCAGGACAGAACCATTATTCAGACCCATGGGAGGCTTGACCCTATCTTTCTACAGACTTTCTATTCCCTCCATATCAACTAGCCAGGGGCTCGCAAGAAGTATACCAATAGTTTTCCTATGTCTGTGATCAGGTTTAGGAAATATCTTAGGTTTCTCCAGCCCTGATCTCTGGAAAGACTATAATGCAGTAATCCCTGAGAATTTAGTAGGTGGCATAAAACAAAGAATATGGACTTTAGAGACAATCAAACCTAAATCCTCCCCCTATAACATTCATGATCTTGATCAAATCACTAAATGATTCTGTTAAGGGTGCTCCCAGTATTGCTCTATGAATTAAATGGAGTAGATAGACCGTCAGGTGCTCAGTAATTTTGACAGCTCCTTTCCTGCCTTTCTCCTCCCGCTGAGGCCCCTTGGACGCATGGAGTCTCTCCTTCCACCCACAGGGACTCAGTGCACTGGCACAGTCTTGCCTGCTGCTTGATTCATGGACCTGCTTTTTGGTGTCTGTTCAGTCAGCCAATGTCTCTGAAGGTTGAATTATGTCCTTCCTTTTTCTCCACCTTCTGTTTAGAGCTTCTGGAAGGACACAAGTCTTCCTGACTTTCACCTTTCCCTATAATTTAGAAAGCCTCCTCTTCTTTATCTGGATTCCCAAGCCTGTCTGACACTGGCCAGCCAGAAATGACCCTTCCAAGCTTGGACTTGGGCTTTTACCACCACCCACCCTCTCCTACCTCGGTTTCTATGTATGTGGCTCTGTCTGCACCCCCTCTGCGGGTCCTCCTGTTCGGCTTTGCCATAGCTCCCTCTTACACTGCATTTTTAACAGGCTCCCAGGAACTCATGCTGATTGTTCATCAAGGTTCTAATAAATGGTGCTGATAAAGAGAATGGAGTAGAGCTGTCCTCCCCGCCTCTCACTCTTCTGTCTTTTTCTTGCCTTTTAGGAGCGTCATTTTCCCCAAACTATAAAAAGGTACCAATCACTGGGCCTAAGTCTCTGACAGAGATGAAGGATAAAAGAGCACACAATATCCCATTCTAGGAACAAGGGGCAGAAAAGCAAAACTTTCCGCTAACAATCCACACATCTGATATCAAGTCTAAATCCTACAGACTTAGACCTTTCACACTTGTGGCTGGCCCTGCTACCTCTTCAGTTCTGTATGTAAGTGCTTTCTGAAACACATGCACATATGATTGCCAAAAGAGCAGAGGCTTGATGTGAAGCACTCTGCTCTCATTGACAAGTCTCCTATCTGGACTTCTGCTTAATTTTACTACTAAGACTGTGAATGTACTTAAGTTTGTATAATTATAAGAAATGAAAATGTGTATATATTTTGCATAGTGGTTATCTGTACTAGCGTATTCATTCTGCTTCTTAGGACCAAATCACAATGGTTGTGAACAGAATAAACATTTGCTGTGCTAGTTCAAGTGCCATTGAATGGGTTCAGCAGATAGAACCACCAATCTACAAGATCACCCAGGAATCAAGTCTCCTTCCTTTTTATTCTGCTAATTTTACAGTAAAACCTCTTACTTCCTTGCTACATTCATGTATCAGCCTATGGAAGAGTCAAGAGAACGTGGAAGCAAGTAACTTTCTTTGGGGAACATGGTCTGGAATTTGCTGACATCACTTCTCTGCACACATCTTTGGGCAGAACACAGTTGTTCAGCTACGCTTTGCTAAGGGAAACTGGGACATGTAATTTTTAACTGAATAGTTAAGTAGCCATCTGACCTCCAGTGGGTCCATTATCAAAATTCATCATGACACATGTACAATGTTAGCTCATTTTGCATTTACCATTTTAAGTCATTTCCCCACGTCATCAATAAAATATTCAAGAACATAATCTTTAATGACTATGTAGTGGTTCCATATATGGAATTATTTCCTTACTGAAAAACATGTAGGTTGCTCCCAAGTAAGGATTTTATGAGTAGTTCTGCAGTCAACATTTGCTATATTAGTCTTTATTTGTTCCTCTGATTATTTCCTTAGGAATTATTCTTACAGATTGTCTAAAAAAGAAATTGCACTAATAAATCTTTCCCTTAGCAGCCAATAATAGCATCAAATTGTCACCACCATCACTAGCAATAATTTGGTCTTTTATGAATCTCTGAAAGTTTGATCAATTGAAAATAGTATCTGATTATAATTTTAAATTTCATTCCTTTAATTAATAATATATTTATTTCATTAATGATGAATTTTAACAAATCCCAAGTATTTATTAGCTGCTTGCATTACTTTTCTGGAGAATTTTTCTTTGCCTATTTATTATCTTAGGGTTTTTCTTTTGCATCTGTAAAACAGACTGGAACTAGGAGCTCCATAACTGAAGCAAAAAGAAGAAGATGCACAGTGGCAGCATCGTGTCTTCTTCCCCATGCATTTTGGTTTCTTCTGGACAAACTCTGCGGCTTTGGTACCGGTTTGAGTTTTGGTGCAATGGAACCACAGTATGAGAGACCTCAATCACTCCACCTACTACCTAGTCTTACTTCCTTCATAGCGCTGATGATCAACATAAATCACGTTTATGGGGATTAAACTCAGGGCCTTGGCAACAGGAGGCAAGCATCTATCACTGAGCTACTTCCCCACCCCTTTTTATTTTGAGACAGAGTTTGGCTGGCTATGTTTCCCAAGCTGGCTTTGAATTTATGACTCTCCTGTCTTGGTCTCCCAAGTAGCTGGGATTACTGGGGTGCACCGCCTCACCTATTTTCTTAGTCTCTCTTTTTTTGCTGGCATTTCCCTACTAACAAAACAGTATCAAGCAGGCAGTAAGTAAGTGTTCAATTAATATTTTCTGGATAGCTAAATGAGCTTCCTTCTCTCACTGCCAGAGGCTGTGGACTATGTTAGGAACTTGAGGACACTCTACAATGACCTATTTTCTAAATACAAGACATGAAGCCTCCACACACCTCCCACATCTCTGCACACTCACTCACTAATGCTTCTAGGCTCTCCCTATGTGCCATGCTTATAACCCCATTTAAACTGCGATCAATAATTACTCCTTAACATTCCACTGCACCCTATCACACATCTGACACAGTTTCTCCTAAATTTCCTAGTAGCAAATCAGCAGTAAGTAGGAGAAAGAAAAGAGGATGCACTAATGATCTGCCTATAGAATATTGTTCTCATGCAGAACAGAATGCAGTTGCCTGACTTTCTGGTTAGAATCCCTGAGCTAGCAACAAGCTGTGTTGGTTACAGAGAACTTTTTAATATCTTCTGCCAGATGATGTGTACTTTTCCAAGCCAGAGGGTGGAGCAGATAGAGTTCATGACTGTGCTTCTGGGTCCAACACCACTGCTGTGGTAGTTTTTAGAAATCACCCTCAACTCCAGCGCATAATCTTCTTGTAGTTTGTTTACCAGAACTGCTGCACATAAAAAATACAGACTTATACATTTGAAGAGGACTATTCATGAACTGTGAAGAGAGGACAGATGTGTTACATCTAGCTAGAGAATGTTTAATTTTAAATGGATTTTCTTTATAGCATGCATGCAGTAAGGGTTGTGGTACCTTTTTTCCTGAGGTATCTTGTCCTATTTTACTTTTGTTGTTTCAAAATTATTATGAATAGTTTCAAATGTATTTTAATTTTTTGAAATTAATTCCACTTCAATTAATAACTATTATGATCTACAGTATGAGTAGCCATTTTGAAACCCAGTAATTGTGTAATTAAAGTTTTAGAATTTGGGGATGAGTTAAAAAACAGGAAAAACATTGATGTTTGGGGAATATAGGCTGGGTGTGCCCCAGGGAAAATCTGAGCTGTCTATCTGAAGGTCCCACAGAACATGACAGTCCTCTAGTCCTCTCAGCTCCTGGGCCACTCTCAGCTTCGCTTCCTTTTCTTATGCTACTCAGCTCCTGTATGCGTCGGATGGAAGCCCACCTATTTCAGTATCGCATCCTGACCACCCTCAGCCTCAAATCTCTCCACCTTAAATCAAGAGGAAATAGCTTCTTGGCACATTCTTCCATGTAGAAGCTTCTAGGAACTCATGAAAAGGCTGCATGACACGCCAGCTGAATTTTTACTAGCTTGGGGATTCTCTGGTACACTGGTGAGAAAATCAAACCTCTTCATATGTCTCATCAAATTCCCACATCTAGTGCGCATAGGTGAGGATCTCTGTTGTGGCCGGTATCCAGCATGGTTGAAACTAAGGCCATTTTAGTTGTTTCTTTTGTCTCTTCTAGACCTGCCCTTGAATTAACATCCGGGGAACAAGGATTTATCAACCTGAGAATAATTAAGCAGGGAAAGATATTTACTCTGATGTGCAAGGCTCTGCCCTGACAAGCTAAGCAAAGCACCCACAGTCAGAGACCTCATGACAAAGCACATCTCCTTCTAAGTCTTGCTGCCCAACTATTAATGAGCAGCTACATCAGATTTGACCTCAGTACTCAATGTTCTTCACAAACTGGTGATCTAACACTTCACACAAGGGTTATCCTGGGAATCACAGATGCTTTTCTTACCATTATGCCTTCAGAGATATTTGACTTCTAGAATACAGGAAATATTAGAAGCTTGAATGCCTAGGAAACTAAGACTTGAAAAGTCTATCTTGTTCTGAATAACATGAAAACAGTCAAGGAAGAAATTGATCTTTAACAAAACCATCTTTTAGTAGCATAGGAATGCTCTACAGTGCAAAAATACAGAGCAGAGGCTCAGAAGGAACAAAATCACCAGCACTGATGTACAGCCCTCTATGACACATATAAAAAGGCAAAGTAAAATGGCAAACATATAATATAAAATTCTAAAACAATTTCTCAGGAAGATGTTTAAAAGTTTCTAAGGTTCTCGGTCTAAGAGAATAATATTTTTAAAGTTTTAGTACATCATAAAGTGAGCATGAGTAAGACCTATCTTAGTAACTAATGAATCTAGAGGATTGAATAGAGACAGAACTTTCTTTTTTAATAGTATTTTAAAAGACATTAAATCTCAGATGTTCTCAGATTATTCTTCAGAAGAGTTCAAAGAAGTGGCTTTGATAGTGACGGCTTTGAATGTGGAAGGATCTCCACTTCTAAGACGAAAGCCAAAATTCATTTGAGGCAGTGATAGTAAAGAGTGGACAAGGTCTAGGAGCCAGTCAGCAAGGTCACTGAGGTGCAGGGCAGCCTCAGCAAGCAATTCCCAGCCCTGTCTCAGCCACATGTGAAAAGGTCTTGCACCTGGAACACTTGCTTACTCAGACTTAAGGAATCTTCACAGCTGTGCTGGGCTTGTTACTTTGTGTGAGACTTTTTCTCTGCTTCAGACTCACTATGTGCCTCTTTGTCCTGCTTTAGTTTGTGTTTGCATTACATGGCACCTGGCCAACCCCTCTACTGTATCTGTCTTCTGTGGGGAAGGAACAGGTTCCTTGTGCATGTAGTTGTCCTGTGTCAGCTGCCAGGAATGACCCACTGACCGTGGGGGGTGTGTCTCACATCCATTACTGAAGCTGACCCTGCTGTTTCTTCTGTATGTGAGCAAAGAATTCCATCCAATGCTTGATTGTGTTGTGTGTTTTTTTCTTCTTGATGAGTTCAGTATTGAAATGCAGCGGGTAGAAGAGGGTCACACTTTCACTCCTGTAATAGGCAACAGATGCCACTTGCCTAACAGTCATGCTTTGGATGTGGCAAGAGTCCTCCCCATAGGCACCACAGGATGTGAACAAGTTGAAAATGCTAAGCTGCCCATGTAGGCAGAGGATCTTGCAAGCTATTCTGAAAGACTTCTAACCCTACACAGAGATTGCTAAGATGAGTTTATCTGGATGAAATGTGGAGGGACAGTTAAATAACTTTCCTTAAAGAATAAGTTATAGAAACATCTAGAAAAGGAAGAATGCCGGCTAGAATTTAATTTGTAAGCCCACCCTAACTCTGAGCAAACTGTAAACTCCCTGAGCTGTCACAGACCTTAAGAGACCATGAGATCTAAGGACCTTCATCAATATTTTTAAAGACAAGCTGGCCAAACAGCTAGCTGAGAATCTACCTAGAAGGACATTTTTAAAATGTAGATTTCCAGGCCATATTAAGGGGCTTTTGATTTAGTAAGTCTTGAATTGGGCTCAAGCATTTTCACTTTTAACACGGCTAGAAAGATAACTTGGAAAGGAAAGGGGAGAGCAGATAAAACTCAGGACCCAGAAGTGCAGCACAGCTGCTGCCTGGGTCCATGTCCTTGGTGGGCAATGGGCAGTATATTCAAGGCAGGGAGTCATGGCAGAGGGCTGTCAGGCGGGGTGTCCCAGCAGGGGCTGGGGCATGGAGTCAGGCAGAGTCAAACAGAGCAGCAGAGCCTTCCGCCTTCAGGCTTCAGGGATGAATACATGCTACTAATTTTTATCTTTCGGAACCACAGTCTCACTTCTTACATGAGTAAAATAATTCGTGCTCCACAGAGTTTGAAAGTATGGCTCCCTGGCACAAGGTAATGTCTAAAAGGAATTTCATAGTTTCTAACAGGAAATTCTAATCTTATCTCCTACTATTTCACAATACAATGTGTTCAAAAAACCTGCCCCAGGGGTTTCTATCTCTGGTTAACTTCCCTACTTAGCTTTCTGAGTTATCTTTTTCTCAGTTACGCTGTCTAAATGCATTTCTCACAGCATGTCCAAGCCCTGCACCCCAAGCCACTCAGAGGCTCACCATTGCCTGCCACGTCCTCATATCGTAAGGCTGTGAGGTGCTTACCCCCACTTGTTCATCCTTCCCTTTCACCATCCTTCCATGCACAGAAACCTGTGTGCAGCCCACACACTGCACCAGGCACTGTCCTAAGTATCCATTTTGCATTATTTCACCCTATCAGGGAGCTACTTCTTTTAGCCCTTTTACCAATGAGAGCCTGAGGGCTTTCAAAGAGAGATGCAGTATGCAGAAGACACATGTTTAGCAACTGCGAAAGCCATGAGTTGGCCTCAGGTTGTTCTCTGGCCACAGACCTTCCTAGCCCCATGCTATGCTTTCTGCTCTTGACCCAAGCTGTCACTCAAGGCTGCACTCTCCCCCCATGCCTGTCCTTGAGGTAGAGGGCAGCTCTAGGTTTCACTGGATCAACAGAAACACCAAAAAATGTATTTAAGCACATCAAAGTCTGAAAACCAAATAGAACATCAGTGAGAACACTTCATTATCCCTTGCAAAAGATGCCCTCAGAGCAAACAGGAAAACAGTGAAATTCACTGAATACTTAACTAAAGTCTTTTCCCAAGAAGACATTAGTAAACCTTCATTATTTTCAATACTTAGTCAGGGGCATGAAAACAAATAGTGATAAATGCTTCAGGAAAACTACACTAAACTTTGTTTTTCTTAACACTATTTAAAATGGAGAGGGTATTTTAGGACAAGTGAGCGGGTACCTAATGTCCATCTCCTTGCATGAGCAACATGACAGGTCCTCCTCATGGCACTGCCAGACCCAGCCTTGATCCCTCATCATTTATGCTTCTCCGGGGCTGATCTTACATTCAGTTTCAAAAACTAAATGGTAATAAATATAGAGATAAGCTGATATGCGGACTGCCAGCAGCCCATGGCTGGGCCCACTCCTCAATTGGAAGCCCTTATTTGAGGAAGAGTGAGCTAAGACACCGGCTTTACTGGCCTTTCAGACCCCAGTTTCTCAGTAGTGATCTCCTTAGTAATCTTAACTTCTCCCAACGGCCTCAGCCACATGACTCTGTCCACTGGATGCCAAGCGCTGCCTAGGTGTGGCTGGATCAATATGTAATAGCACATATAAAGCATCACATAAGAAAGAGGCCCCATACCAAAGGAGAGAGGACTGGGAGTTTGGTATAGTCTCAAGTCTTAACTCCTTCTTTCACTCACACACATACACACACACACATTTCTCTTTGTGTCCCCCTCCATCTCTATACATATATTCACTAATATGCCTATGCTAAGGCCTCTTATTTTCATTTATAGTTTGGGTTGGGGTCGGGTTAGCATATTGTGATGTAGTAAAGAAAAGCTAAGCTACAACTTGAAGCATTTCGTGTAAACATTTGACAAATTACCTGAAGAAATCTCTCAAGAAAGGGGTAAGAATCTCCAAGAAGCTCTGTTTTGCTTTATCTTCTCATTCTGGATAAATATTCATATTTATACTTAAGTTAGGATTGACAGTGCTGTGTCACATGAATAAGGTTCCCCAAATCAAAGAAGCTATAGGTACACACACCTAGATTAGCTCCCAGTGAGGAGAGCACCGGTACTAAAGAAAGAAGGAAATTAAAAAATTGTGCTAAGATTAGAAACACCAGGAGGGGAATCCAAAGCATCAGTCCGCTGGAAGAAGCAAAAGCAGTTAGGAAATTTGCTGTATTGGGTGTGGGGTTAAGAAGGCCAGTTACAGAAAACTAGGAAGGACTTAAAGAGTTGCCTAACTGGCTTGCAATGAGGACCACCCCAGTCAGAGCAGAGGGAGATGGGAGGGATGACAAGGGTAGGAAGCCTGGGGCAAGAGCATATCAGGTTCCCAAGCAAGAGAGCTGGAGTTGTTGAGAGGCTGCAGTCCAAGTCTGAGCAGAGGAACTGTAGAGAACAGGCAGTATGGTTGTACACCTTGATCCTCAGCACTGGAGAAGCTATTGACCAGTTACATGCAGATACCATCCCTGACCCTTAAGACACTCACCTAAATAGTGGAGTCTGGTGTTTTACACTCTTGGGTTGCGACAAAGACTTCTTAAAGAGGGTGCAGTGATGAGCCTGTACATTATCAGGACCAGCACCAGAATCTTACCCATAAAGTGGGAATAAGACTATTACCTTTCTCCTGGCATCGCTGGGATGATTCAATCAGTGGTATGGACAAAATGCATAACTTGGTACTTTATCAAGTCCTGGAGGGCCAAGCTGGCTTTCTTGAATAAAATCCTAAAGTATGGTCACGAAAAAAAAAATCTGCTGGTATAAGAGTTACAAATGAATTATTCAAAAACTAATGCAGTCAGAAAGGAGCAATTTTATTTTTTGCTTTTAAAAAGATATCCCCAACACAAGACAAAAAAAATATAGCTACTATGGTTTCTTACTAGATGAATTTCTTGGTAAAGATGTGTATGCTAAGTTGGCTAGTTCACTGTTTAACTTTCCTTTATAGTAATAGGAATACTTTTAGGGTTCTTATACTAATGGCTACCATTGGTGTTTTATTTTCTAAATTGATTTTGTACTCTAATATCATCCCACTGTCTTTCTCCATGTGGTGGGAAAACATTTAGAAATCTTTCATTTCAGTGAAGAGGCTGTGGCCTGTCCTTCACCCCCAGAGCACAGTCCCTCTTGGGGATTTGTTTGGTGATAATGTCTCCACGCCCACATACATCCCTGAGAGATCAGCCCCAGGAGGACACCTTGATCCTCAGCACTGAGGCACATTTGCCAAGGCCTTGGGAAGTGATATTATCCACATCTGAAGAGTCAGAATCTAATTCTATCTGATCACAAAAGGTCGAGTCTAAACCTTACAACAAAGCAGCTTAGGCCAAATCAAGAGGTATGTGGATAAGCTGCCAAAGGACTTCAGAAGGTTGGAAGCTGAGATTTTCATTCTGCGTAGATTTTTTTAAGGGGACTTTTTCCTTTCCTCTGAGGGGAAAAAATATTCAGTATTACTGAGGAAGGATTTCCACTAAGCACAGACATGTTCAAAGTGCTCACAAAAACTACTTTGAACACACTTTCACAAGGAAAGAGTATTTATCATTTCAGAGGGGGAAAAGGAACCAGTCATAAATTTTATCCCTCACTACCCTAAGATTCACAGTTAAAGGAATTAATTTGCTTTTACCTGATCTTCATGACAAAGCAATCTTGCCTGACCTCTCAAATTCTCTTCAGTTCAGAGCTTGTATAACCGGAAAGTGGGATCATAAATTGTCAAGAGACTACAAAGGTGAAAATGGAACAAAGTCTGGCATCACCCATCGCTGCCTACACTGTAGAGCTCTGGACCTCTTTGTTAAACTGAATCCAGTAGCCATAGCAACATGCTTAAATCTCCCCATCTGTTTTTTTTTCTCACTGATAAATTGTTTCATTTTGAAAGACATGAAAGATTTACCTCAGCTTTTACATATTAAAAGGATAAACATTACACATGGAAAGAAAACACTGGGAGTGAAAAGTCACTATTAGTATACATTATTTTCTAAATTGATTTGTAACACAACATCCAGCAGAGTTAATAATAAAAATTGAATGACAATCATGCAACAAAATTAATTTAACCCGATGAAGTCAAAACCAAATCATCATTCTTCAGTAAATGTTAGCTACAAAGCCTCAAAAATATACAGAGACTGAAAAGCTTCAGAAATAAAGGTCACACACAATTCAGCGCAGTGCTTATATTTAGGGTGCACAAAATGATCCATGATCTATATCACTAACAACTGCGATGACCAGTACATATCTGTACAAATTTAAGGATAGTTTGTGCAGCCTCCACATAACGGGGTGACTTCAGGTCATCAATGCTACTGCCATTTTGCAAAATTAGGGGTTGATTTCTCTTTACTTAGCCAGATGATCGATCAGCTCTACATTCTACTTTATGTCTGACTGACAAGAACGTAACGAAAGTGAAAATTTAGGACATTTGCAGATGTAGTTCAAAACCAAGATCCAAGACAGCATGAGCAGCAAGAACTGAAATCCTCACACATGTCCTAGGGAGCAAGGTGACTACAGAATGTCCCTCCAGAAATGCCCTCACCTTTGAAGGAAGAACTCATCACTTAGTGACTTCTTCAGACAAATCTTCACTCTGCTATAAAGAAAATCTAATCAGAGAATTGCCTGATTGGTTATATTGATTTTTGCCCTAATAGGTATTGACTATCTGCCAGACCATGGCCTCCTTGTAGGTACACTGAAGAGAGAAGTCAACAGATATTTTTCTCACACCAGGCCTGTAGCTTAATCTAGTACTTTACATGGTGACCAAGGCGGCCTCTGATTAATATAGTTCAGCCACTTTGAGAGCGTGGTTGTAAAGACAGAGAAAGTCATTGTCATCTTTTACAAAGGATCCTGACTCCAGATGCTAGAATAAGGGTGAATTAAAAGACAATAGTACAGGAGAGGTAAAATTGTTTTGTCTATCTCTTCTGATTTTCAACTGACAAAAAATACATTAACATGAGAAGAGCATACAAATTTACTTAATATAAGTTTTACATAACACAGGAACTCTCATAAGGGAATGATAGCTAGATGGTTTTATATTAGTTTGCACAAAGAGAGGCAACTGATAAGAAGTATTTGAACTACATGAGGAGCCTTGAGGAAAATTTGAGTTATTTTAACAAAATCTGTTTGTACAGAATTCTCTCAGTCTCAACTTCCCATCTGGACAGTAAGAATAGTATTTTTCTTCTAAACAAAAAAGATATCTTCCATGTAGGGGTCTTGTGTCTAGAAAAGAAAAGGGAGATGTCAGCACATCCTTTTGTATCTGCTTTTTTTAAGTGCCTTTAGCTCAAAATGATCCTTATGCTGAACTGACATGGATGGCATATTCTGCCATGCTTCAATGGATAAAGAGGAATCTTCAGTAGAGGTGAAAATTTCTAGGTTCTGGCTCAGTAGGAAAACTTGCCATTGTGCCCCCCTTCTGATATTTTGATGGTTGACTTTGAAACAAACTCAAGTTTACTTGGGTTTCTTAGATATTCAGAGGTAAGACTGAGTATTTTACCAGAACTGGTCCTGCTAGCTTCTGGTAGTTTCAGCCTTTTTTCAGACAAGAAGAAGCACACCCCACAGTGTGATGTGAGAGAGAGTGTCTGAGCAAGAGTCACAGGACCCAGCACCGGTCCTGCCTCTGCCAGCAACAAGCACAGAACCACCCTCTGGATCCATTGCTCTGTATTAAAATTGGGACTAAAAGGCTCTACTTCCTACTGTATCCAAAAGTTACATTGAACACAAATATTACAAGATGGCTGAAAACATTTATGATTCTTTGGAAGAGAAGCACATACACTGATAAGATAGCTAGTGGGCATAGGCTGTTTGCACACAGAGGCAGGGCTACTTGAATTATCCAAATGGTTTTATTAAACACCCTTATTTGACATGTATAGTTATAACTTGCATAAACACACTTTTATCTGCTTCAGGGAATGTCACCACAGACTGAAAATCACACTGTCCAGTTGGAATTCAATTTCTGAATAATATAAGTCATCAGGCTATGTTCACCCACGTGGAACCTGAAACAACCACAAGACCTGGCAGTATTTGAAGTTTTAACTAAGAGGTTACGATTCATAATCTTGCAGAAAGTGGTTTATCACCAGTTTTAGTGTTGTTAAAGTGTCAGATTGAATTCTGGGGGTTTCGGGGTGACTCTTCCAAAGCATTACAACTTAGCCCTATAGTTGTACTTTCAGAAACGCAATAAATTGCAATGCCTGTGGCTTAGGGAATCTTGGGGGATTTTATTGCTGCCATTCTGATTCCTGGAAAGGGCTTGTGAACATTCTTCTCAAACCAACAGGTAAACTGAGAGGGTTATATAAAATCTTTGCACATGTAATTTCAGTATTATAGGGGTTGAATAACATTCTATATCATCTGCTTTGATTGCAGAAATGAATCTACATCCTTAACTTTTCAGACATTTGATGCATCCATCTGGAAGTCTATAAATTTTAATTTACCCTCAATTGTTTCCATAACTCTCATATGTCACTTAGCATAATAACTTCCTTATCTTTGGAAAGTAGGTCATTTTAATAATGCATAATAGTTACTGTGGACTTTCATTTGAAACCCTTTATTTATATTATACTTTCACAGCAGCCTTCAGTGGTAGACAGTCAGAACTCTGACTTGATAACTATAAGATGCAACTTCCTGTGTATAACTTAAATGTGTAGAGGGAAAAATAATGCTGCTTCTGGAAGGACCTTCTGCTAAAGTATAGTATGTTCAGGAGAAGGTGAACAAAAGTGACATAACAAACTTCATACCTACTTATGCTGCTATTTTAGGAGCTTTCTAGCTCTGCAAATTGTCAAATTTACCATTAAATCTCCCAAACTTGAGAATTCAAACTTTCTTATAATTTACCACGTAAGTTTTACCCTAAACCTGCACAGAGGCCAAAGTCACCTCTGTGGCCTTAAATGCTGAGACTCTTTTATCCAAGCAGGGACTCTGTTCTGTGCTAAGTGCTGGCCTCTCTCTTTAGCCACTAGTAATCAACCCTAAACCAGCCACTCCCCCCACTCACGACAGCCACATTCCCATGGCTCATCCTACACCCTAATTCAGAGAAGCAGCCATGGGTTAATACACAGGAACTCAGCATCAGCAAGAAAAAAAAATTGCTTACCTTAACCTATAAAGCCTTAAATGCTTTTAGTTTTATAGATAGAGTTTGAGCCAGACCCAAGAACTTGGCCTTAGATTCATTTCCAGAATTCCAAAGCAACAGATATTGATTTGTTTTATAGATTGAAGGAAAATCTGATACAGACAGATATGTCAAAAGTAAAGGAACTTGTTTAAAAATATAATTGTGGTTATAAAAAGTAAGCCCAAACAATATGAGTATAGGTATATATCAAGGTCTAAAACTTTTTATGGGAAAATGTCTTCTTACAGCTATACAAACCTTCCAAGTAAACATACATATAATATATATGCAAATACCCTTGTATGTATTGACCCTTCATTAACATATCAGGTTTAAAAGGCTCTTAAGGCACTGATGCTCCAACACTGACCTACTGGCCCACTTAGTGTTGACGATTTCAGATCTAAGGAAAATGAGGATAGAAAAAACACATGTACGTGTGCAAACTGGGGTAAATTGGCCATTACCCTTACCCAAAAGGGCCCACTCTTTGTAATGTCCTTCCTAATTTTTTGTAAAATTTTCTTTTTTGAAATAATGATAATAACAGAGGAACCGCTTTTTGTTGTTGTTGGGCTTCTCTGAGGGGAGACCATTTCACTGTGCCACAGAATCTGAGAGGTGAGGCCTTGGCAACGTGTATCCAGTTCTGTCGATTGAATGTTTCTGAGTAACGTTTATTTGTAGTCTTCCTCCTGGGTCCTTCAATCACAGACTTCATTCTTCTTCCGAAGGAAAGTACTTTCTATGGGCAAAAATGGTGACTCCATTCCCCTAGGTTCTTTTCTCTTCACAATTAGGCACGTTTTATTGTCTTCAACTTTTCTTTGAAGCCAAATTTCAAAATAAAGCCTGGGCAGAGGAAAACAGAACCTGTGAAGAAGATGAAAAACTTGAAAAATCACTGGAATACGTATCGTCATTATATAAGAAAAGAAAGAACACCCATGTTTTATAAATGAAGAAACCAACTCTCCAGGTGGTTAAGGAGTTTAACCAAGATCAAACAGTTTGTTAATGACACTCAGTATTCAGCAAATCAGTGTCCTGCCCTTGAGAATTGTGTGCATTAAGGCAAAGGAGAGAAAGAGAAGCAGGTGCATATAAACTGATGAGCAAACACTGCCAGTGTCTCACCTGTGCCACGCACTGCTGTAGCCACAAGGAGACAGGGTCGAGTCCCTGCTTTGAGAAGCTCAAAATCATGGAACAGTATATAAATAAAGTATCAAAACTATAAAAGAATTTGCATAAAGTGATAGGAACTACTAGGCACAAGATAGGAAATGAAATTTAAACTGACCTATGAAGGATAAGTTTTCTAAGAAGGTTGAAACTTTACCTAAGATATTTACTGTGGCAGGAAGATTTTATTTGGGAGGGAGTTCAGTTCCAAGGGGTGGATCTTCTGGTAGTTTGGAGACACCCTAAAGAACTAGATGACAGGCAAATGCACCATATATAAAGGAAATTGAGAAAAATGCAAATGTATGAGACACATAGGCATAGAGAGTAGAACCAAAAGAAACCTTTTTCACTCTTCTAGTTACAAAGTTGGAAAATGCTTTACTTAAATGCTCAGGATTAATTTACTTTTGATGCTGATCCATGAGGGTTTTCTTTTCTGAATCGTGATACAGATATCCATTTGCATTGATAGTGATGAAATGAGAAGAAAAATGGAAATATATCCTGCAAAGAGGTGGACTTCAGCATTGTGAGAATTATGTAATTTAGTATTAGATCTTTTGTCTTTAACTCACATACGCAATTAACCAATGAGCAGTAGATTATCAGTGTAAAAAGAACATCTACCCTAGTTTACCAGCCCTGGAAAGACATGATCAAGCATTAGCCTTAGCTTTGAAACTCTTTAACAGTGTGTGCCTAAATTGATCTTCACATAAATATGGAAATGACTTCCTGACACTTGATAACCACTATGGGATTCTTTTGACCCCAGCAAAGATGCATATGGGCCAATCAGGATTACTTTGTAGTGAAAGCCACTGCTTACAATAAACAGGCTGTACTTGTATCGGACAGTTCTTGCATGATCTCCTCAATCGTGTGTGTGTTCACTGAGCCTACCTCCTCCACGCTCCCTCCAACACCAACAAACATCCACTCTTGGCATCTCATGAAACATAAACTTGGGCCTTATCATCCAAGCTTCCAGATACATTTAAGCATAATACACTTAAACAACATAACCTGCACAAAGCAGCAGCTCAACTATTTTCTCTTGGTAAATACATCCCAAAACAGCAAGTACTTCATAAAATTGAGCCGGAAATACCTAGCAGCACAGCCTGCTTACAAGCTTAGAATATATATTTGTAGGGCTCCAGCAGGTATGGATCCAAGAAAAAAAAAAAAAAAACCTCTGTAGGTATTGTTTACTTCTTCATTTTACATATCCTTTTAGAGATTCAGTTTGCAATTTTGAGTAATAGCCTGGATGATCAATTCAGTCCCTCTTAACCTCTAATACTACATTGAAACTTACTGAACAAAATGATCTCTCCATGTCCTGAGGCTTCTATTTTGAGTTTTCTTTTGGCACCCACATTAGCATGCACTTAAAACTGGTATTTTTTTTTTTTTTGAGCTTGAATAAGATACAGAATAATTTTCTGATACGACGAAGAAAAAATGTTTCAGGGAAAGTAAGGAAACTGTTTCTAAGCAATTATAAGAATAATTTTGAGATAGGAATGATAGATAATTTAATTTTAGCAGTATTAATGTCTAAAACAAAATACTAAAACACTGTTTTCATACTTGGTGGTATACTGCTAATCATACCTAATAGCTATGGTTGGTACTTATTTTGGTTTCTTCTAAAAAATTCTTGTCTATTTGCCTGCATTACTCTATAAATATATCTCTAGAGCATGTCACTGTGATGGTATTTGTTAGCTCATCCTTAGCCACAGACAAAGCCCAGGGCAGAGTTCTTTGTAAATTCACTCTATTAATGACCACAGAACATTTAATTTATACACAAAGTTGCTATAATTATCTCTTTTGGCATCTTGTTTTACACATCTATGACAAGAAAATTAAGATCCCAATTAAAAAGATGGATTTTTAAAATAAAAAACCAAGACTTGACATTTCCCATTCAAGGATACTATTCTCCTGGACTTTTGGTCAGTCTCTCTACAGCTTAGTCTGCCTCTGAGAACAAAATTTCTAAAATCATTTCAGAAAATATTACTCTCAGAAATATGGCTTGTCTATTTTGACAGAATGGATTGTTTGGATAGGAATATTATTCTGTCCCAGCAGCCTCACAGAAATTATGCAGTGAAAAATGATGAAGAAAATACAATATGTCAAACCAAAAATAAAAGAAAAAAGAAAGGAAAAGAAGATACACTTTACTATGTTTAATTTTATCTGAAGCAAATTTGAAGTTTTACTTTGAAAGCATTTTACTCCTTCAGAGATTCTTCTCCCTAAGGCTGGGGTGAGGGGCTGGGGTAGTCCTTCTCTTTCATAATTAAGATTTCACTGGAAATTTTGAGCAATTACCTGTGAAATTGTGGAATGATCCTTTCTAGAACTAATTGTAAAATCAAAGCCATAATTTAAAAAAAATCTTACAGTATAGTTTCCCAAATAATCAAGGAATTCCTTGTTCTCTTTCTTCCCAGCTTTTTTGTGCCAGTGCATACAGGTGCAAATCACTGGCCCTTCAGCCTCCAGCCCTGGAACTTGCCTTACTTTCTCCCTCCTTTTTAACCATGTTTTCTTCTGTGATCTCTGTGTGATCTGCTCTCCCTCTCTGGCCAATAATTCACTGTCAAGCCCTCAGCTGGGAAAGGCTATTAAATTTTATAATTTCTATACCAAATATAATACTTAAAGCTGTACACATCATCTTCTTCCCAAAATGTTTGTCCTCCTGACTGCTGTAGTCCTGGCAAAGACACACACCCTTCCAGCCATTCAGACTCACAACCCAGCGGTTTAGGAGACCACACTTTTGCTCCATGTCCCAGGAGACACCAGCTCTTCTGGATTTATCCATCGGAATCTAACAGTATGTGTTTCTGAGTCATGGGATTTTGTTATAAATATATGTGTATCAGTTAAACACGCATATGAACTGTATCTCTAATATACAGACAATTCACTTCTTATACAGTATGTCCATATATTGTGCCTGTCCCTTATCAATGTGTTAAGCTTTATATTCATCTTTACTTGAATCCTCAGCTAGTCATACAAGTCCTGTCTCTGATTTCCATGGTGCCCATTCATAAGCAGACAATATTGCTTCCTACTCAGCTAAGAAGATTGAGGCCTTCCCCGTGGGTTCTCTTTACTCCATTCTTATAAACCTCAAAACTTCACAGATTTCTCAGACATTCGCCCTTCACTCATGTTTTCTGCATGACCTTATCTTTCTACTTGTTCTTGTATCTTGACAATTCATCAATTATCCTCTCTCCTGTGTGGCAATTTCTATCTCTTTCTGGAAAAGCAAAACAACTATCACAATGAAAAACACCTATTTCTTCCCGTCTACCTACAACATTTTCAAGAACTCTATTGGAACAAAGGCCTCTTTGTAGCCCTACTGACCTTCCAAGCTCTTCCGTGCACATTTCCCTGTCCCTCATGAGCAAGCTCTGTCTGCCTCCCTTTCCTAAATTCCCACTGACTTCTCAACCCACCATCGTATTTTCACTCTATGGAAATAGCAGTCGTAAAGATCATAATTTAATTTCTAAAGCAAAATCTAATAGCTTAACCTTGCAATTTTTAGTTTTCTTTGCGTCTCTGATACATTACTCCTGCCAACGTTCTCTGATTGTCAAAACTCTGTACTCCCTTGATTCCTGAAATTCTCTAATCCTCTGAGTCCTATCCTATTTTCTGGATAACTATCAGGCTTCTTATTTTGGCATGCTTTCTTTCTATTTCTTAAACACAGATTCTCCCCAAATTCCAATTGCTAACTCTTCTCTGCACATCCCTTTTCAGGTCAGTTTCATTGGCCCATGACTAATATGTCTGTATCCCTTTCTTCTCTCTTGAAATGTAGATTGGATTTCTACCCACTTTCCAAACTCTATTTGTTGCTTTGCAAGAACCTCAAACAAAATGTACAAAAGGTGGCTTATCACCACGTATATCAACTTCCTTTCCTTGCTTTAATTTTGTTTTATCAATCTTTTCAATGTTAAAAAATAAAATCTAGTAAGAATATTCTATGGGTGTCCCCAAGCAGTTTAATCATTACTTCCTAGATATTTTACATTTTTCTTATTAATGAAATATCTTTCTTCTTTCCAGCCATATAAACACTACGTAACTTTTCAGATAACTTCAATATCCAGTATCACTTATGATTTATTCTTGTTTGTTTTTCAGTGCTAGAGACCAAGCCCTGGGCTTTTTTGGCAATTGATCTACCACTGAGCTATACCCCAGCCTGAGTCATTCTTTTGATCAACATTTAATACATGTTTAGTTGTGACTCAGTTATTTTTTGCATCATATTATCATTTAACCTTTTACTTGCCTATATTTTATTTACTCAATTAAATTGTAAGGTTTTTTCAAAAGCAATGTTCATAGGATTCATCTCCTCAATCTATCTCCCCTAGTCATGTATTCAAAGCATGTTTGTGAAATATCTATGGACTTGTCAATCTATTAAGGTTGCTAAGACAAAATACCATATGCTGGGTGGCTTATAAGTAGCAAAACATCATTTCTCATCATTTCTTAACTTGCAGAAGTCTAAGATCAAAGTACTAGCAGATCTGGTGTCCAGTGAACTCCTACTTCCATATTCATAGATGGCCATCTTTCTACTGTAACCTCATGTGACAAGAAAGGTCATTGACTCTCAATTAGGTCAGTTCTCAATGGGCACTAATCTCATTCATTAAGCTTTCTCTTCTCACTTAGTTGCTTCTCAGAAGCTACCCTTCTTATACTATAACCTAGCAGTTAGGGATTTTGACATGTGAATTTTAGAGGGACACTGGTGCTGTCTGTAACAATATAGTCACACACATTTTATAATGAGAATACACTCTAAGAAATGAATCTTTGGTCCATTTTGTTGTTGTGTGCACATAATTTAGTGTACTTAACACAAAGATGGCTTTAATGTCACTAGGCTGTGTAACCTTATAGCACCACCATTCTACATGAGTCCATCAATCACTGAAATATTGCTATATATCAGATGACCGTACTACTATGCCAACACAATGTTAGACACTAGGGAAAGATAACATGGCATGTTGCCACCCATTCTGAGGCAGGAGGATTGCAAGTTCAAGCCCAGCCAGGGCAATTTAGAAAGACTCTCAAAATTAATAAAATAAAATTAAAAGACCAGGGATGTACCATAGGTGGTAGACAACCCTAGGTGCAATCGTTATTATGTCTTTTCTAAAAAAAGATGTATATAACACATAATTGGCTATGGAGGAATTTGCCATTTATGGAAAAGTCAGAAGTTAAAGCAAATAGCTACATGGATATAAAGTATTGTTTTACAGATATGTGCAGAGTGATAGGCACACAAAAGGGGGGAAAAAATCCCTGAAGGGAATTAAAAGCTGTACCAAAAGATGTTACTTGGGTTTATTTTTAAAGGAAAAATTACAGCTAAACAGATAAAGAATGGTGAAAGGGCATTCTGAGCAGAGCAAAGGTAAATAGTACAGAAAAACTGTTTATCTGCAGAAAACTAGCAATCAGCCATGGGTAGACTGGAGCAATGATGGGAACTTGAAAAGAAAAGAACCACAAAAGGCTGTGCATATCAAGCTCTGACTCTCCCCCATGGGTGCACTGAGAAGCCATGGGGAAAGTGTTAAATACTGTAGTACCTTGGTGCTACTAACACTGTAATACCTCATCATCAGTTAATATTAGTATGCATGACAAGTAACGAGAACAATGAGTATCAAATTGTGTGGCTGGAAGGACAGAGTCCCAAGGCAACCAACAGCAACAAATTCCAGCTTGCAGGTCACAGGTCAAGCATGAAGCAAGCAATGAGTACTGGGACAAAATTCACACACCAAAATGTATCAAGTACCAAAAGTTTCAAAGCAGTCGAGCACCAATATTTGACTGTGTGACCATTTCATTTGAGTCCTACATAGGAAAAATCACATGATTTATAACCGAACAGCCTCACAAACTTTCACAAAGCAAACATGCTTATGTAACCAACACCTACACAAGTGGCGGGAAGTCTCCCCCACCCATGCTCACTGTGGTAGTCCAGGGTGTGTACTAAGTTTAGTTATTAGTTCTAGGAGAGAATTGGAGGATTTTCTTGAGTCTGCTGTGCAGGGTATGTTGTTGTCTCTCAGACTCCAGGACTGCGGCTTTTTGTATAATTTGTCGCTACGGGTTCATACAAGGTTCATATATGCAAGCAGTATGGAGACCCTCTTGGTGCTCATATTAGTAGTTTAGGGTGAGTTCTGAAGCCCGTGGACTCAGCCCATTGCTGTCAGGGACACATGTTCAGTGCTCAGGCCACCAAGACCCGAGGTACTCAGCGAGGGAGTTCAGGGTGGGAGCTGAAGCCTGGTAACTCGGCTCATGCTTCCTGCCTGGTGTTGGAGTGAGAAGGGCATGGGGCCATGTGATCCACCTCCATCTGCAGCTCTCTCTTACTGTTGTGCTCCAGTTTGTTCCTTGGCTAGATCCCCGGGAATTGCTGTGGCCCTGGGGTCACTGCCGCTGCTCTCTGCTGCTCTCTGCTGGTAGTTGCTCCCACAGTGGAGAGGCAGGAGGCCACAGCCTCGGGGCAGCCATAGAGTTGGGTGTGGTGGGCTGTGTACTGTTTACTTTGACTCCACCTTGCTTCCAGGCACTGATTAGAAAAGTTTCTGCAGAGTGGGGATTCTGTTTTAGTGGCTGTTGTAACTTCTCATCCTCACACTGGGTTTGAAAATACCTCCCAACTGCCGTTGCCTCTTTTCTGGGCTGCGCTTTCTCCTCTCCCGTCCTGCACCACCTCTCAGAACTCTACTCTCCCCTACCCAAATCTGGAGGCTCCTGTGAACATGGGCATCCTAAGCTGCAGCTGTGAGTGCTGGAATGAGGAAGTGGGCCAAGGGTGTGTTTGGAGAGTGACTCCCTCCTTCTCTGTCTCCTATTCCTCCAACTGCACCATGGCAGCCCTCTGAGCCTTTCCTCCAGGAGAGGTCTTGTTTGTTCTTTCTGAGGGTTTCAATTCTCATTTCAGATCCTTCCTGGGTTCAGGGTACACATTTCTCTCCTTCTTGTCTTTCTCGTGTTGCTATATTCCAGTGTCTGGGTGGCAATCCTCTGGGAGGATCTTTCTCTGCTGCTTACCCAGTCACCATCTTCCTGGAAGTCCTCTATCAGAGTTTTCTTAATGAAGACTTAGCCAACACCTATGTCTTGAAGAGTTCTATTCTCTCTTTGACCAGGTTTAGTGTTTTTGGTCTAATATTTAGATCTTTGATACACTTTGATTTTAGTTTAATGCATGGTAATAGACATGGGCCTAG
Organism: Dinomys branickii; assembly: GCA_004027595.1. Taxonomy (NCBI): domain Eukaryota; kingdom Metazoa; phylum Chordata; class Mammalia; order Rodentia; family Dinomyidae; genus Dinomys; species Dinomys branickii. The sequence goes on along the minus strand of PVLD010014711.1, from coordinate 5,615 downwards.
TTTTAGTCTTTAGCATGTAGATAGCTAGTTTTTCCAGCACCATTTATTAGAGTCAGTTTTTCTTCCAGTGAACCTGTTTGGCTCCTTTGTCAAAGATAAGATGACTGAGTGTGTTTGGAGTTGTTTCTTCATCTTCTAATCTATTCCATTGATCCTCTGGTCTGTATTTTGGCCAGTACCATGCTATTTCTTTCAGCGGCCTCACAGTCCTTTTCTCTCTTAAAAATGACCTAAACTGTACTCTTATCCATGCCACCTAATTTATTTTTTTCAATTTCTCTATTTCTATGTTAGCTCTTGTGTTTAGAGGATGCAGGTTATTCATCCACCCCTAATTCCACATTACTTCTTTCTAGTATATTTGCCAACTAAACAAAATCACATAGGGTAATGATATAACATATAAAGATAGAGGAAGTAAACATATGAAACAGAAGGGCTTTTCCCTAGCTGCACATTAGTTCTGTAAAAATGTTCATTTCTATGAGTCTAAAGAAGTAAAACACACTTTTCCTCTGGCTTCTCTTCTAATTGTTTGTCTTGTTTTTCACTAATTTTTAAAAAGACAAATAATTTTTGTCCTCAGCTACTGTCTTTATTGCTCTTATATTAGAAGCCATATTTCCGGTTGGTAAATTTTTAATATTTTTATCTGCTTAGGAAAAGCCCTAGAATGAAGTACACAAGTGCTGGCTTGTTCTGGAACACCACTCTTCTTGGTTGGTGACCTTTCTGTCTGACTACCCTATTTGTACTTTATCTACAAGGTACTCTCTTTCTTATCCCCTAAATATTAATGGCTTGTGATCTTCTCACCCTGGCTCTTACCTCCTCTTATGATATGGCTCTACTCATAGGATTAATACATCTTCATGTCTTCACCCTTGTGTTAGTCAGGGTTCTCTGAGAAGTAGCTGCCAAGGCAGGATTAAATGTTCAACAATTTATTTAGGGAAATGCCTGTGAGAGAAAGTGGGAAGGAAGTCTTTTCAACAAGGTTACCAGAGAATTCATATCAAAGTTCCTTATCACAGGAGTCTCCTGTGTCCACAAAATTGTCCTTCCCTAGTGTTGCTTCTACATGGAGGCATTTTCTGGGAGTGGCCTCAGTGCAAGTAAGGGAAGGTTTGCAAAGCAGAGCATGGGAAGTTCTCAGTCACCTACACGTGCTTCCGATAGCCAGTAATCTGAGTTAAGCCTTTACAGAGCTGCCTGCCAATTGCTGCCTGAGAAATCCCAGAGCCTGGCTAGCAGCCCCAGTCCTTATTCTGAGAATTAGAATCATAATTTTGATTGCAATTCTCACCAATTATCTTAAACAGTTACTATACATGCACCCCATTAATGTGTACAATAAATCATTATTCAGTCCCTGTTATAAGCTGGATGATATACTAATCAGAAGAAGCCTATAGACTGTACAAGGAAATAAACACATAATAAGTAATTACAAGTCATTTGATCTTGCAACAAGTATTTGTTGCATACCTATTATATCCCAGGTACTGGTACAAACGCTACAGATGCAACAATAAATAAAACATGATAATGTGCTTTAGTTGGATAACTATTTCCAGGTGTATAAGTCTAATAAAAACCAAAACACTATCATGCAATGCAGTACATAACTAGAAAAGGCATAATCAATTCTTTCAAGTATAAGTAGGAGGTGTCCAAGTGAATAAGGAGAAGGGCAATGTCCTTCAGGTTTTCAGAACAGTGGAATCCCTAGCAGGCAATAGCACAACGGGTGAGAAACTACATGGTCTGAGTAGCAATGGGCTATTTCAGTAATACAATGAGAAATTATGAATTCTGGAGTTGAATGTTTATCAAATCAATGAAATTCTGTGAAAGAAGGATGGAGGCATGGGAAGTATAATAAGAGATACGATTGTAAGCATTCAATGGCAGATTGCATTTCAGGTGTCAGAAAAGAAGAATGTTCTCAATCTCAACATGTGTTATGCCTGCTTCATTTTCTGTAGTGTATTTCTCCCTGGTGCCTGCATTTGTAAAGGTGTTTGTAATGGGAAACTTAAGTGAGACTTCAACACCAACACACATCTTGAAATGCATATAATAAATGCACATCTAGTAAACTAATAACCATGAGTCAAAAACAAGAATTGACATAATTGCCTGTACTCCCAGGGTTCTCAGCTGCAACCACAAAACCTATTCTGACTGAACAGAAAAAGGGTTTGTTAAAGGACCTTGGCCAGCTGGCATAAAAATGGGAGAGCTGGAGAAACAGACTATAGGTGAGGAGTTTCAAAAACAATGCTGAAAACCTAACCGTGAAACTGATGAGGAAACAGCTGCCACCATAAGTATTGTCAAGAATTAAACACTGGGAACTTGGCTGAGATGAACGTGCAGGGGAAGCACCATCACTTTAGCACAGGCCCTGTCCTTGCCAGCTCAGCACAGCTGCCACTCAAACCTGGGCCCTGTTGCTGCCACACACAATTCCAACAATTACCAACCAATATTGGTAATTGTTTCCCATTTCCCTAGGCTGTTCACTTCTGCCACCTGGTCTTATGCGGGAGCATCTAATTTGATGGGGTCTGGGCCGCTTGCCTAAGTCTCAGCAGCAAAAGGGACTTGCAAATTTGAGTTTTATCTTCAAAATCAAACTTCTATGCCAGGATGATATGGTACATCTGTCAATGGAGGAAATTCCTCAAATATGGGAGGAATTTGAGCTGTGATGGTCAGCCATGCAGATAATGCCCCTAAAGTTACTTGTCTTGTGATTTTAGCCAACCATTTAAATGCCTATGTAAAAAGATATACCAAGATGATGGTCCAAAACTAAAAAAGGACATTCCTTGTCTTAAAGCACACATTTTAGAAGCTAAGACATCTTTTTTAAAGGGTGAGGCTCTTCCCTCCTGCAGACAAAGGCATTCTCACAAAATATTTATTTTAACTAATACATGACATCGTGTTAAATGAATAGTTAAGATCCTCTTCCACAAAACATTCATTTTTTCTAAGCTTACCAAATTGGCTGACAATTTCTTGCATTTAGTGGGTCCCATTATTTATCTCAGATTGAATAATAGTGTGTTTTCTTCTTGCTCCTTCGAATTGAACAGTGTGGAAGTGTTGTGTATCATTTTGTCAGCTACCATTGCTAGTTCCTGAAGGAAATTTGCTGAAATGTTTTATAGTCTAATCTGGTGTTTCCAGAAGCACTTTCTGCAATGATAGAAATTTTCTATATCTGTGATATCCAATCAAAAGACATTTGGGGAGCTATGAAGGGAAGCTATGAAGCTCTTAAAATGTGGTTCTGCCACTGTAGGACTGAATTTTTTATTTTATTTACTTTTAATAATCTAAACTGAAACTTAGTTGCATATGGCAATGGGCCAGTAAATGAGACAATACAAATCTAGGCTTCAAGATTAAAAAATGATCCTAAACTAGAATATTTCTATCCCTCATTTTAGAATGAGGGTCATTTTCCTTTTGTTTAGTGTTCATTGACAATCCCTGACATAAACTTATGCGACTGATACTTTTATTGGAAGCAGAACTAGACAAAATTCAGCAATATGAAGTTAAGATGGACCTAAAAAACTTACTGTAGGTCTCTTTGATCCATCCTGATCTTCATTAAGAAAAGGACTCAGTGATTAACCATGAAGTATGAATATGAAAGAAAATTTTTGGAACAATATATATAGTCATTTTAACAATAGAAGGTAGACAATTCACTCTGGTTATATGTCTTAAAAATTACATTATGTCTTAAAAATTGTATTGCAAGAAAGTGGTTACAATACTATTAAAATATGTATCACACTGTAGGATTAATTACATGACCTTAAATAAAAATAAATCCATAACAATGATTCTAACCTAACCACAACTTATATTTGCAAAAATGACAGCAGTGATTGAGAAACACATCAAAGCAAGTCAACACTGACAGTGCATCACCCAAACAACTGTCTCTTGTGACCTGCTTAGTAGGATTCTGCCACTTTGCTGAACAATGCATGGCAAGTGACTTATCAGAACATACATTCAATTTTAGTTTACAAATACAAAAATGTAGGAAGAAAATGTTCAAATGGAGAAAGGAACAAGAGAGAGGGAAGGAAGGGAAAAAAAGAAAAGAACTAAGACATGCAAATATACCAATTCCTCATAATGAATGCAATCATGTACTGCATAAATGTACTGATAAATTTTTTTAAATTGTGGAACTTACTTGAGAGGGCGATTAAATTGAATATAAGTTTACTATGCACATTAACTGTGCATATCCAACACAAAAAATCAAAGGAAGATTATGTTTTACCCTACCCTGACCCACACCCCAAACAAAAGATTCTCTGACTTTGAGAATCCCTGTACTGGAGAGGAAGGTAATTCACTTTGCTAAATAAATGAATATTTGTCAGTATCTTGTTTTGCCACCATTTCCATTAAAGTGATTGGCCTGTGGTTTTGTCTTTTTTGGTTGGGGCTTGCCTGGGTTTGGAATGATACTGGCTTTAAGGAGTGAATTTGGAAGTTTTCCCTCCCCTTCAATTTCACCAAAGAATTTGAAGAGCATTGATGTTATTTCCTTTCAATGGCAAATGCATTCAGGTTCTGTGTTTTTCTTTGCTGGTAGTGTTTTGGTTTTTTTTCTTTTTTTTTTAATCACTGCCACAATTTCACTGCCTGTTACTGACTGTACAGAACTTTTATATCTTCTTGGCTCAATTTTTGTAACTCATATGTATCTAGGAATCTGTCCATTTTTTCAAAATTCTCTAATTTGTTGTAGGACAATTTTTCATAATAGTTCCTAATGGCCTTCTGGACTTCAGTTGTGTCCACTGTGATTTGCCTTCTTCATTTGTCATTGCTGTGTTCTTTTCCTGTTGTTGGCTCATTTATTTTTCCTTTTTTGTTTAACTGCTCACCTTGCTTCATGTATTCTTTGTATCTAAAATTTTGGTAGTTCTTAGTTTCATTGTCTCTGCCTAAAGTATTCTGAAGTATTTATTGGTTTTGGCATTCATGAACCTTTTAAGGTATTCTTTGTTGTAGAATGTCCTTATCTCTCCCTCAAATCTGATAGATAGTTTTGCAGGATATGTTAGTCTGGGTTGGAAGCTGTTTTGTTTTAGGGTTTGAAACACTTGACTCCAAGCTCTCCTGGCTTTAAAAGTCTGCATTGAAAAGCCAGCTGTAATTCGAATGGGCTTACTTATAAATATGTTTCTATTTGAGGTTTTTTGTTTGTTTGTTTTTCACTGACAGCTTTTAAGATTCTGTCTTTGTGTTGGACCTCTCGTATTTTGACTATGATGTGATGTGGTGAGCTTTTTTATTCTCAGTTGTTTGACATTGCAACAGATCAACAAAAAGATCACACAGCATGACCAAGTAAGTTTAATTCCAGTGATGCAAGGATAATTCAGCATATGCAAATCAGTAAACGTACTCTACCATATTAACAGAAGCAAATACAAAAATCACACAGTCATGTCAATAGATGCCCCAAAAAAACCTTTCGACAAAATTCAACATCCATTCATGATAAAAAAAAAAAAAAAAAAAAAAAAAAAAAAAAAAAAAAAAAAAAAAAAAAAAAAAAAAAA
>PVLD010014710.1:35963-51388 GCA_004027595.1 Dinomys branickii | reverse complement strand
TTTTTTTTTTTTTTTCTGTTGTTGAGAGGATCAACTGTCTGACTAAATTTGCATGTCTGTATATGGGTCCATACATCTACAATTCGAAGATATCAATGGATAAAACAACAACTACTGTTGAGACCATATCACCTTGTCTATAGATTAGTTGTGATTGTACTATTTTCTATGATAATGGGTGTCTGTTTGTCAATATATTTTTGTACTTTTATGTTTCTAAAATAAAAAAAAATAAAAAAAAAATAAAACATTATTATAGGATCTAGGTTCATATTAGGTAGTTTGGGGGAAGGATGAGGATTGGCCCTGGCTTGCACGCCATCAGGAAGCAATTCTATAATTGAATGCTTTTGTTAACGGCATAAAGATGATTAAACTGAGCTCAAGCTATAACTGACCAAGATAGCGAATGCTTATTCGTGCACATGGCTTAGATAACACCCATGTTTTTGTCTATATGCAGGCAGGATCCCAAAATAGTTTCCATTTGGATTTATTATGGTTACAGAGTTGCCTTGTCTGAACTGTGAGCGGCAACCAGGGCAGCGCCTTAGCAATTTCAAGGTCCGGCGCCGCTAACCCGACTGCACTACCCAGGATCCTTTGCTCCTGCTCACACTTGTGCTGGGTTCCCCTTCCCTCTCTCTTTCTCTCTGAATTTCTCCCCCAATAAAGTTATTTTATTGTTACATGTGTATTTTTCTTTTTCCATTTTTATTCTCTCTATTCTATTCTTCCCATTTTAAATATGAAAATTTACCATGAATTCTCTCAAAAACTGGATTCAATAATCATACATTTCCAAAAGCATAGATTGAATTTATGGCATATTTTTCTGGTTACACTTTTCAAGCTTCATCTCATTTTGTGTAGTTTTTAAAATTTGATTTCTTTTGACATCCAGGAATGAGATCTTAAAACTCCATTATTATTGCGCCGCACTTATATTTTCTCATGAGTCTTGTATGTATCTACTATTTTCCTTCTAGGGTCATTCCCCTCTTCTTTTGTTTGTTTTAGCCTTTTTTATTAATTGAGTTGATTAGTACATTTCAGGTCCACATAATGATCACACTCATCACAGGGAATTTGTGCCTGTATGTGATAGAACTTGATTCTTTTTCCCCATTCTCTTCCCCTCCCCTCAATTCCTCCTCCCCTCCTTACTTGTAAAATGATAAGAAGGAAAAATGGAAATAAGGTTTTGTAAAAGCTTTTCTAAATTTCCCCTCTTTAAAGAAGAATATTTAAAAACTGAGTTAATCTTTATAAAACACTCCTAATTTTAGAATGTACATTTCAGTAATTTTACTACTATAATTCTCCATATTAAGCAACTATTACCATGACTTAATTCTAGACAATTTTCCTTCTACTCAAAAGAAACTTGGATCTATGAGTGGTTAGTACCAAGTCCTTCTTTCCACCAGTCCTAGGCAATCAACAGTATTCTTTCTGTCTCTATGGATTTTTCTATTCTAGACAGTTCATAAAAATGGACTCATGCACTATGTGGATGTGATGGCTTAGGTCTGGGGCATCCCCACAGGGCACATGCAGGTGGTGTGTTGCTAATCAATAGGCTTTTGTTAGGTGATTGGATCGTGGTGGCACTGACATAGTCAGTGGATTAATCACTGCTGAGTGGGCTATTCGCAGGTGGGACGTAACCTGAGGGAGTGGTTCTCTGGGGGCATAACCCGGAAAGGTGCATCTTGTCCTCAGTCCCTTCTCTCTTTCTTTCTGTCTGTCATCCTCCATGAGGTGAACCACTTCGCCCAGCCACACGCTCTGCACCACAATGTTTTGTCTCCCCGAAGTCCCAGAAGTTATGGATCTGAGTCACCATAAACTGAAACTGACCCACAATTAATCTTTCCTCCTTAAATTGGTCTTACAAATTCTGTCATGGTGATGGAAAGCTGAGGGACACGGTGGCCTTTTGTGCTTGTCATCTTCTACTTAGTACAGTGGTTTCAAGGTTCATCTATGGTGGTGCTGTGACAGTATCTTTGCTATGTGTAACTGAATAACAATGCATTCAGGGGCTATATCACATCAGGTTTATCGCATTCAGCTCCTCAGCTGATACACACTTTGTTTCCACTTTCTGGCTCCTACAAATAATACTGTGATCAAAACCTGTTGTACACAAACTTTGTATAAGTATATGCTTCCAATTCCCTCCATCGTATGTCTAAGAATGAAATTGCAGAGACATATGGTAGATAGATCTATGTTTAATGCTTTTGAGAAACTGTGAAACTGTTTTTCATAGTAAATGCGTCACTCTGACAACAGTGAATCGTAATTTGATGGCATTATTGAGGGGTAGGTGGGGACTTTTTGGTGCTGAGCTGAAGGAGTGCACTAGTAGTAGAATATCCGGCTCAGGGCTCTTTCCTATCCGACTCGCACCTTCTCTGTTTCCTGGCTGCTTGGAATTGGTCATGATTACTGAATGCTTCAATTAATGTTTCTATTCAAACTGAGCAATGTAGCTGAAGATAATGATATGTACTGTAACAACCACTGTTAATTCCTATCATTTTGCTTTGAAACCCTGTATCCCTTTTAATGTTCTTGCTTTGTTTTGCTTCTTTGTGATGGCGGTATGCTGCTATTGTTCCTTTCTTCTTCCTTTTACTACTCTTTAAAAAAAAAAAAAGCGGAGAGGTCTCTAAGCAGTGCTTCCTCAATTTTCTTTCTGCTCATTTCTCTCTGCCCTGGAGCTACCATGTGGTGTGCATCAGTACGTTAGATGGTGTACTACACATATTGGAAAGTCTTTTCATTTTTATTCATGCTTTTTTCTTCTTGCTCTTCAGATTGAAAAAAATCAGTCGTTTCATCTCCCTGTTCACTGATTCTTTCTTCTGCCTAATATATCTACTTTTTTAGCCCTTCTAATTAGTATTCAGTTTTAGCTGTTGTACTTCTTAATTCCAAAATTTTCATGTAGTGCCTTTCTATAATTTCTCACTGTTTATTGTTATTTTCAATTTGGTATACGATGGTTTGCATATTTTCCTTTAGTTTTTTCCTTATGTATGGCTTCCTTCTGTTCAATGAACTTATTTAAAATAACTGATTTAAATTCTTTGTTCACAAAGTTTAATGTCTCTCTTACCTCAGGTGTCATTTTTGTGGGTTCCCTGTTTACCTGTCTGTGGACCACACTGTTTTCTTGCATACCTTGTTTTTTCATTGAAAACAAAATTTTGAATATAATAATATGATAACTCTGGAAACAATATTTTCTCACTCCAGAATTTGTTGCTATTGCTGCCTTTTGGGGAGACACTTTTCTCTAACTGTGTAACATTTGTATTACTGATTGTATGCATTCTCTGTAGCCTCTGTTGGACTAGCTCAGTTTTCAGATAATAATTGTACAACTTGCCTTAAATACCTGCAACAATTTTCCACTCTTTGCCGCGGAACTCCTCACACACATTGACACATGCCTTCAGCACTCAGTCTGTGAGCTTACAGCTACGTTTTAACCTTCCGTCATTATTTTCACAGACCTTCGGTGACAACTTCTCAGGGTTTTCCTGACCAAAACTCTGAGAAGGGGCAAGCTTTCCAGGAACATCTTGGAGCTCTGAAGGTTTTCCCCTTTTCCCCCAAACAAGTTGGTATTGAACTGCTTGCTCCAACTCCTACCCATCACCTCAAGAAACAGCAATCAAAGCCTTTAGTATGAAAATGCGTTGGACAAATGCTCTAGGAAGTAGGTCTAATACTTGGTCAGTTCCAAGTTAGGCAAAATAAAGACAACCATTATGGTGTAGTCACCACAAATAATTAAGTATAATTCTTTGCAAATGATATTTCTTCTCTCTTCGTTTTTACGAATTCATATAATTGTTTTCATGGCTCCTGTTTAGCTAGAGGATTGGGTATGAGAATGAGGTCGGCTAAAATGCCACAAAGTTTGCCGTTCTTACCGAGAATCAGTAGGATTTTTGGTTTGTTTCAGCTTTTCTTTTCTGGACAAGCATTTGCTGAGTTATACAAGGCTTTGTTTACTTCACACAGTGCCCCTTAAAATGAATGCAATTCTTGTTCTTTTTTATTGCTTTTATTTAGAAGTGGAATTGGGAGACTTTTATTTAACTTTTTTCATTGGTATTACCCTTCCCCTTTTTTGGAGTAAAAGCTAAATAACATTTGTTGGAGTTATATTTCATTATTTTATCTAAAAATACATTTCACTATTTTTCTAAATAACAATTTTCTGAGTACATTATTCCAAATTTGAAGATATTTCCTAACTTTTTAATTTCAGTTACCATGGCTCAACATTTTATATCAAATCTCTTATAAAAAATTGAAAATTGTGACATTTCTATGATTGCTCTAAAATCTTCACTTTGGTGTGGATTCTGCTGTTTCATCACAATGCAACCAGGTAGGATTTATTTTTATTTTCTTACTTTGTATAATGTGCTTTCTATATCTGAGAATTCGTCTTTCATCAGTTTAAGAAAATTCTTGGTCACAATTTGTTCATTGATTTTCTTTTTTTATTCCTTCAATTCTCATGTTTTGGGGTTTTGAGTTTGTAATAATATTAATATTTTATAATAGAAATATGTGTAAAATATTTATGTTATTCATCATATAAATTATATATAGACACACATGCATGTATAATCATGTGTTGCTTAATGACAGGGATATACAAAAATGCATCATTACACAATCTTGTTATTATATAATCATCATAGAGTGTACTTATAAAAACTAAATTGACTGATATAATTATTTGTGTTTACAAACTGAAGAAATTCATGACCACCAAACCAACCCTCCAAAATGTTCTGAAGGATATTTTAAAAAGAGATTAAGGAGGCTACAGTCCCCAAAAAGTGAATAGGAAGATTCCTTCAGGCAAGGTCAGCAATTAAACAGAAGGGAAGGTCAGGGACTCAGCCACAGGAAAATGACAAGGATAAGTCAGTACATATCAGTTATAACCTTCAGTGTAATGGTCTCAGTTCACCAATCAAAAGAAAAAGACAAGAAGAATGCATCAAGAAACAAGATCAAACAATACAGTGCACACAAGAAACACATTTAATTAAGAAAAGGAAATCCACAGACTCAGAGGCAAAGGATGGAAAAACTACTGCATGCAGCAGGGACCCAGAAAAAGGGGAGGAGCAGCTGTTCTATGTGCAGACAAAGTGAACATCAAACCACGACTGGTCAAAGAGAAGATGGCTACATATTTGTTAAGGGAAAGTTCCAAGATGAAGAGATAATCATCATGAATACATATGCAACAAATACAGGTGCACCTATCTATATAAAACAAATATTAATGGGCATGAAAAAATGAAATAAACACCAACTGTAATGGGGGACCTTAATACCCACCTGACACAAATAGGTCAACCAGACAAAAAAATAAACAAAGAAATATCAGAACTGAAACAAAGCTGTGATCAAATGAGCTTAGCAGATGTTTACAGAGTATTCCGCCCTACAACATCAAAATACGGATTCTTCTCAGCTGCGCATGGGATGTTCTCCAATATAGGCCACATACTAGCTCATGGAATACGCTTAGGTAAATGCAAAGGAATTTAAATTATCCCATGTGTATTATCAAACTATAGTGCAATGAAATTGCAAATCAATGGCAAAAGAAATCACAAGAACGTGACAAACACATGGAAATTAAATGACACAGTCTGGAACAACCAATAGACCACAGATGAAATTAAGGAAGAAATTAAACAGTACATACAATTAAATGATAGTACTGATACAATATCCTGGAATTTAGGGGATGCAGTGAAAGCAATCCTAAGAAGGAAGTTTATAGTGGTGAATACCTATATCAAGAAAACAAAGCGAGCTCAAAAAATCAACCTAATATTGAAAAACAATAGCAAGTTAAGCCCAAAACTCATACGAGGGAGGAAATTACAATGATTGGGGTGAAAATTAATTCAGTGGAGACTAAGAAAACAATTCAAAAAATCAATAAATCAAAGAGTCTGTGTTTTGAAAATTAAATAAAAGTAATAAACCCTTAGCCAACCTTATCAAAAGGAAAAAAAGACTCAAATTTATACAATTAGGAACGAAAGGGTAAAATCACCATGAAACCTGAAAAAATCCAGAAGACCACCAATTCCTATTTTGAAAACTTTTACTCTAATAAGATGGAAACCAGAATGGACAGATTCCTAGATACAAATGAATTACCTAAGCTGAATCAAAAAGATATAAAAGTTCTAAATAACCCATTATTCAATGAAATTGAAAATGTAATTAAAAACTTACCAACAAAGAAAAGCTCAGGTCGTGATGGACTCACTGCTAAATTCTACAAGACATTTAGAGAAGTTCTAATGCCATTGCTCCTCAAACTCTAATGAAATTTAAAGGGAGGCAATACTCCCAAAGTTATTCCTGGAAGTAAGTATTACCTTGACACCAAAACCAGACAAGAACCCAGTGAAAATAAAGAACTACAAGCCAATTTTCCTAATGATGAGCTTGGGCACATTCAGCCATCTTCTGCCTACTGAACATAGATGCAAAAATCCTCACTAAGATACTGGAAAACAGAACGCAGCAAATCATCAAGGAGGTCAAGTAGGATGCACGGATATTTCAATATATGCAAATTAATAAATGTAATACATCATATCAACAGAGCAAAAGGTAAAAAGCACATGATCGTCTCAATAGACACAGAAAAGCATTTGACAAAGTCCAATACCCATTCAGGATAAAATCGCTATAGAAAATTGGAATCAGTGGCCTTTGTCTCAGTTTGAAGCCATCAACAAAGCAACAGTCAACGCCATACTAAACAGCCAAAACCTGAATACTTCCCTGTAAAATCAGAAATAAGAGAAGGATGTCCACTATCACCACTCCTACTCATTATAGTTCTCAAAATACTAACCAGAGAAATTAGACAAGAGAAAGAAATAAAAGGAATAAAGATAGGAAAAGAAAAAGTTAAATTATCATTATTTGCAGTTGACACAATAATCCACATAGAAGATCCCAAAAATTCCAGCAAAAGACTCTTAGATTTAATAACCAAATTCAGTTGAATTATCTAAATACAAAGCTAACACTCAAAAGTTAACAGCATTCTTGTAAACAAATAACAAACTCACTGAGAGAGAAATTAGGGAAACAACCCATTTCACAGTAGCACTGATAAAAGTGAAATACTGAGGAATCAGTCTAAGAAAGGAAGTAAAAGAACTCTACACTGAGAACTCCAGTGCTCTGGAAAAGGAGCTCATCCAGATATGTCATGTACAGGCATAAATTTCCTATAATGGACATGATCGTGATGTTGATCTAAACTATATCAATACAATTAATTATAATAAAAAATGAATAAAAAGTCCCATTTACAATCAATTTTTTTTAAAAGCCCCAGCAATAGAACTCACTGAAGAGATAAAGCAACTCAATAATGAAACTAAGAGAACACTGAAGAAAGAGATGGAGGAACGGTAGAAGGCTGAATGACCTTCCTATGTACGAATCAGCAGAATTAATATTATTAAATTGGCTGTATTGTCAAACGCTATCCACAGATTCAAGGTCGTCACAATCCCATCAAAATACCAATGGCATTCCTCACAGAACTTGGAAAATAATCTTAACATGATGATCTCTGGTTCCATCCATTTTCCTGCAAATGGCATAGCTTCGTTCCTCTTTCTCTACAGCTAATGCTGTGCCGCATATATACACTGCACAGGTTAAGAAAGACACAGTGCATGTTTTCTCTGATATGTGGAATCTTACAAAGAGACTGTTAGATGATGTGAAAGCAGAAGGAAGACTATTACCGAACAGGAAGAGACTAAGGGTAAGGAAAGGAAAAGACCAGCAGGTAAAGGTGTGAGAATGATCAAAGTTTGCTACATGCATTTATTCATTATTTTGTACACTGATATAGGCTAATAGCATTATAAAATTAATTTTAATATTTAAATTTCCCATTTGGTTATTTACAAATCTCCCAAGTAATTTTGATAATTTCTTATTTCTTGACTATTTTACTTCCTGTTTTATTCATGAAAGTTTTAAAATATATATCTATATTATGTTTGGAGCCTAAGACCTGTAATATCTGAAATATATTGGTGTCCAAATATTCTGTTTATTAGCCAGGTGTGGTGGCACATGCCTGTAATCCCAGCACTTCGGAGGTTGAGTCAGGAGCATAGTCATGAGTTTGAGGACAGCCTAGGCTACACAGAGTTCAAGGCCAGCCTGAACTACATAGTGAGACCCTGTCTCAACACAAGAAACAAACAAAGAAAACAAATATGCTGTTTATTGACTCTTCTGATTTCCTGTAGTGATTCGGTCTTTTATGGATTTGGCTTTAACGTGAGTTCATATTTTGCTGAACTAATCTGTTGAAGCCATAGCAGTAAGCATTAGCCACCCACTTTGCAGCGGGTCTGGCTCAGTCTGTTATTTATTAATCTGTGGTCGATGTTAAAAGAGGAATTTCCTAGTTAACACTGTATAATACAAGGCCTGCATTCTGTGGACTACAGGCCCTATTTGCGCTGTTTCCCAGTGGTAATTAGTGTCAATTAAGTAGGTAAAGTTATAAAGCAAATTTCTACTGTGTTTAGACTGACTAATCCTTGCTAGTCAGTCTGCCTGATTTAGGGAACGGGGTTCAATTGATATTCACAGTTGTAATAGGTGGTATTTTTATTAACAGTCCCTTCAGTTGATGTGTCGGTAATGACAAGACATAAGTGTGAACAAATCAATGTAATAAATGTATTACATATTTACATGGTAGCAATGCAAAACTTGCATCAAACTTGAAACAGGTTTTTAAAAGTATTTTAAAAATAATAGGACCAGTACTATTTTCGGTTCAGTCCTGTAAGTTAAAAGTGTCCTGAGCGTTTTGTTTCGTGGTGTACTGGGAAGGTGTCACTCCTTCTCATTTTGTAGACGGTAGAACAGGAGGCACAGCTCATTTGCTCAAAAGCTCAGAACAACGCCGGCACCAACTCGCGATTCCACCGTGTGGAAACACAGGAAGACATTTGTGAAGTCTGGCGGAGCAGAGGAGCAGAGGGCGCGAGGTCCTGAGCTCTTCCTTTACTCAAACACTGTTCTTGAAACAGTTTTTAAAAAGTTGTATTATAGGACGCAGGCTGTAAAACAAACATTTCCTAGCTTGCCTTGATTCCTAATGCCCACTTGCATTCAGGAGCATAGTTTTTCTTTTCTCCCTCCCTCCCTCCCTCCCTCCCTCTCTCCCTCCCTCTCTCCTTCCTTTCTTCCATCCTTCCTTCCTTCCTTCCTTCCTTTCTTCCATTCTTCCTTCTTTTTTCTCTTTCTCTCTCTTTTTTAATTTCACTTAAGGGATTTTATTTCTAACATTGGAAAGACTATCCTCAACTGAGAGCTACTTTCAGCTTTTTAAATGTGAGATAGGAAACAAAATCAGCAAAAATCTTTCAGTACCATGGAGCTAGCGCCTGTGTGGGATGTCATTTAAATGTAGGCTACTGGGCACCCTGCTAACTCAAATAAGATGTGTCAGAGCAAAAGGCCTAAAAAATAAACTTTAGTCATTCAACCCAGTCCTCTCAAGATCATTTAAGAACACAGCGCAGGAACCAAAAAAGGTATGTGCCAAGATCTAAAGCACTTGAAGTTCTTCACCCGATTTGTCA
This sequence comes from Dinomys branickii, assembly GCA_004027595.1. Taxonomy (NCBI): domain Eukaryota; kingdom Metazoa; phylum Chordata; class Mammalia; order Rodentia; family Dinomyidae; genus Dinomys; species Dinomys branickii. Next base: position 41,678 of record PVLD010014710.1, on the reverse strand, counting down.
TCTACTAACTTTGTGACTTTAATCATTTAGGCTTCCGAACATCAGTTCACTCATACGGTATCTGAAAGGATGAAATCTAAATGTGCAAATAAGGCTCATTTCTGTTTTAAAAATGTTAAACTCTACTCTTGAGCTTCAACAGAATGTTTACCCTGAACATCCTCACATCCCTCAACCACCACTAACTCACACATTCAAGTGTTCTTTGCATCGAAAAACCTCACACTACTGGATAAACTGCAGTTCTGGGAAAGAACTCCCCATTCTAAAATCAGAGGGCTCATCTCACAACAGGAGTCTAATCACGCCACCCCCTAAATTAATACTCCTCAGAATTCAGTAGCTGGCATTTGTGGAGTACTCGTTAAGCTCCGGGTACGATTCTCAGTACCATATGGAGTTTAAATCGTCCAGTCTTTTCAACAACCCTACAGGGGAGACATTAATATTATCATCTCCACTTTACAGCTAAACAAACAGAGACACAGAGCCCAGAGTCCTAAATACTGTTTTGCTCCCTCTCGTGGCATTGTTGGAAATGTGGTCTCCTTCACAGTCAGAATGAAGCTCAGTTCCTCACAAGACTTCCTGGATCAAGTGCACTCTGAACACCCTCCCCTCTGGCCACGTCCCCTGCCCATACTTTGTGTCAATTGTTGTTGTATCAAACTCATTGCAGCTCTTCTGAAATTCAGTGTCAGAGATGACAGGAAGGTCATGCAGTTTCCTCTGCTTCTGCTATTCTTTGCCTGGATAATAAATATGTCATAGTTCAGAATTTACTTCGTCCAGAAAAGTTAGGTGGTTAGGTGACCCCTTTCTTCTTCCCATACATTTTGCTGTCTGACTTCTACTGGAGCACAGATTCCAGGATATTAAAAAGGAGTTGTTTACCTTTCTGTCTTCTGCTACTGCAAACTTTTTGAGGAGGGAGATAATGTGTTCTCTGAACTTCACACATGCTTGTGATTTTAAACGTAAATCAAACTAGGGGGAGGATGGCAATATGGTTTGTCTTTCCTGTTTGCATTAATATTCCCTCTATAGCTGGACTACTTTCAACAAAATGTGGTGAATACCACAGGGCTCCAAGTTTATGTTCTTCTTTCATTAGATCATCCTGTGATCTTTTCTTTGCAAGTCTTTTTTTATTTTTTTGATACTGGGGAAAGAACCTGGTCCCCTGAGTAGCACTACTGAAGAATTGGAAACAAAAGACTGCAGGGTAACTCAGTGTCACCTCTCTCATTCCTCTTTCAGGAAACCAGCAAGGTCTGTGGATTCTACTTCATTAATGTATCCCTTGGTTCCAATCTCCTTATAACCTCAATAATAGCCTTCATTCAGGCCTTGTTGCCTTTTGGGAGATTCCGTTAGTACCCAGATTGTATCTTCTTGCCGGAAAGAAGAGTTTTACATTTCAACCCAAACATCTTGCCCCACTATTTATCCTGGACATCATGGGAAGTAATGGAAGCATTTTGCACACTGCTTAGCATTTCACATAAGACTCCTGCTTATCCCTCTAGGTTCAATACTCCTCCTCCCAAGCAACCTCTGCTTTTCTTAATTATACCAGATTCTTTCAGGGGCCCAAAAGCACTATATGGTACAATGAGCTTATGATTTCCAACACTATTTTGCTTAGAATTTTCTTCTTTTCTGCCATGAAGTTACCCAGGATTCAAAAGTCAGCACAATTATGATCTACTCCTTCACTATGCATTGTTTATTTTATATGGCCTTTATCTGGTATAGAATAAATGTACAGTTTTATCAAGATTATTCTTCATCTACACTTCACTAGACTAATGATTTTGAACTGTTGGTTGATCTAATTATGCTTATAGCATTAGGATTCAAATACATTCTTTAGACTTACTTTCTAGAAAAATGCAGGGTAACAAAAATTTTACCTAAAATTTCAGGTGACATGTCTGAAATGTACAAAAGTTTCCTTAGGAATCTCCATGCATCCTAGACCAATTCCTCTTGTTTTGGTAGAAAACTCAATAAAGATAAAAGCCATATATTTTTAAAATTGACTTTCTGTTCACAATATCTAACTTAGTGCTTAGTGCAAGGCAGTCTTTCAGTGAATGCTTAATAGACAAGTAAGACACAGGGCTTTGACATTTGGTTATGATGGGAGGAAGGAGAGTGATTTTCCTGGTTACTTTTTTCCCATTGCTGAGACAAAATACCTGACACTCAAAATTAAGGAAGGAAAGGTTTATTTAGCTCCTGGAGGTTTCAGTCCATACTGGCTGGCTCCAAGGCAGAGTGGCGTATGGCAGAGGGCAGCAGTTTGTGGTGGCAGCAAACAGCAAAAGCAACCAAGAGTAACATGGAGGAGCAGCGGCAAATAGCTCCTTTCCTTCCCTTACACTGTATGAAAATTACCCGCCCCAGGGCAGGTGTAGCACCCACATCCGCAATTCGAACATTGGACCATAGATCAATCATAAATCTAGAAGCCCTCCCCGTGACTGCCTGAGGGTTTGGGGGGACACGCAGACACCAACGAGAACAGTGACAGATGGAACAGCTCGATGGATGGCAAATTTTATAAAAGAAGGACAAGCTTGAACTATACAGACACCATGTGCTTACTTTACCCTGCAAAGGACTAAAACAGCAGATTTAAAATCTAGGTCTTAATTAATGCTTGTTCCCAAGATAAAAATATGAAACTACAGGCTTCAGAACCATAGCCATCCATCTACAAATTATGATGGTTAAAGTCTAAAAGTATCTAATCTTATATGCCCGAACCTAACTGCTTTCAGTGCCCACAACTGGAAGATAAATGAAACTTCTATGTAATTAAATGATGATGAAATTAAGGATTTATCACATCGTCAATATCACGTACAGTGTGCTGCATCATCCTGAGTGACTCAGAGTATGGAAGTTTCCTTCTTTTCCTTGTGAGGTGTATATAATTGTATAGCTGCTCTGAAAATTCATTCTTACCTTTTCAAGAGGAGAGGGAAAAATTATGTTCTATAACTACTATAATAGCATGTACCAAAAGAATAAGATAGTGGCATAAGAATTCACCTGAAGAAATGTGCTCTAACCAGCTTTCCCCCTACTTCTTGCATTAGAAGTTTGTTCTGAAACCATTCCTGCTCAGAAATAGCAAACAATAAAAATGATTGATTGGCCCAATTGAATGCACATTAATGCATTCTTTCCTCTGAAAAACTGGATTTTGTAATAACATTACATTACCTATGTTAAATGTGTGTATACACACATACACATACTCAAACACATACTCACCAAAGGTCAGGTAAATTAGCATTCATGCTCTTACTCTGCTAAATTTCACTGTAATATTTTGGGTAAGTTATTTTACAATTAAGGAAATTGGGGTCTTGAGAGGTTAAATAAAAAATAATTTTATAAAATTGTACCCTCCAAGTTATTATTATTTCAGTAAGCACATTTTGCTCATTTAAGAAAGTGATTATGTAGACAATTAGTTTTCTTGTTAGAAGAAAAACTTCCTTCCACAGACTCTAACCAGAAAGCTACCACCACACTATATGGCAGCCTCCATTTTTTATTTCCCAGTAATCATGTAAAAATGTTATAAATCACAGATGTACATTCCGGCAATGATACACTAATGACTATACATATTTATGGGATGAATGACAGTTTTTCAGAGGACATTTACCACAAGCATTTCAAAATAATCAAAATGTGGGAACAAAAATAAAATTCCCTGTTGTCACACATGGCACTAGATTTAGAGATCTGAAAAAACCTACCTGGATCTAGAAATCACCTTGGAAGTCCTTCAAGCCTGCTGCATAACAAACAACACTTGCTAAGCTTTATGTCAATTACAAAATAATTTTTAAGGCTTTGTGTACTACACAAGGAAAAGGAAAGTGGTTTGCTTCCATATTTATACCTGCTTCCTTCTAGCCATAAGATACAGGTGAGAGAAACCAAAACCTTTCTCGGCTTTGGATCACTTAACAAATATGGCATTTAGCACCACACAGTGAAACCGCAAGGCATGGAGGAAGAGTGGTAAACAGCAGGGCGGTCGGGAAAGCTGGTACTGCCAAGGGGAGGCATCAGCCCAAGATTAGCTGGCACCTCTGGGCAACGTATATGCAAGCAAGACGCGAAAACAGTCAGGGAGTGTCAGTGCTGGGGCAGCAGGAGGCCTCTTCTCACAGCAGTGCTGCGCTCTGCACTCTTTGGAGGACAGCAAGTTTATCTTGACCTTGTGGTTGGAGCTTGGAAAGCTCACAAAGGGCATGTCAACCAGGACAGACTTTAGGCCCGGCCCCTTTGGCTCATCCACTGGACAAACTAGAAAACTGTTCATCACACAAATCAGCAGTCAACATAACTTTAAATTTATTCCTTAGATATATCCTGAAGACTGGCTACTCTCTCTCTCTCTTTCATTTTCCATTTTCTTTTTTTAAAAAAACAGAATAATGACATTATCACTGCAGAGTAATTTTTCAGAGAAAGGCACCTTGGCACACAAATTCAGAGATGTGGCCGTCACTTTCCCATGACATTTTTATGGGTCAAATTGTCTTGTCCCTGATTCAAAGCCTAGGAAATAGTGAACCTTCAATCAGACCCAGCTGTCTCTGATTTTTACAGTAGTATTTTATATATGAGTTTAGTAATGGAGTGGATAGCTTCATTATACCTCATAATACAATACAGAATGAACCCTTCCTGCCTCTAGATCCCAAGAAGAGAGAGAGAGGTCAGAAGCCTCTGAGGTAATACTTTGAATTTTCTAGTTCTCTTCTGTCTTTTGGTCTAGTTACTGCCCCAGGAAGTATCTATGTACAGGATCCAAGGCGATATACAAGTCCCTTATCTCACGCTGGTACGCTGTATACTTGCCGCTTGCTCCCTGCTGTGGGATGCAGAAACTCAACACGATGTGACACAAACAACCTAGAAAAACAGGGGCAACACTGTCCTGAAGAACAAACCTTCAGCCAGTAGGAAATCAGAGCTTGTGGATAATTCTTTCCCCTTTCTCTACCTACCCATGAACTATTCTGAGAAGATTCCATGGCTTCTTAAGGGCTGTTTTTAGGGTGAAACATTCTTATGTTGGCTCCTCCTACTTCCCTGCTTCACTGCCTACAGTGGCATGAGGGAGAGGGGCGTGCGGTAAGAACAAAATTCACATACTTTGGGCCCCGCAGCTGTGCTGCTGTGGGCCCTGTGGCTGCTCCGCTGTGGGCCCCACGGCTGCTCCGCAGTGGGCCCACGGCTGCTCCGCTGAGGGCCCCACTCAGGGCACCTCATGGACTGGACCCGCCCCCACCCATAGCACGACGACAGGGTGGAGCCGGGCGGTCCCCTGTGAGCACAGGTGCTTTTCCACCTCCAACCATGGCAGTTTGTATACACCCATGTATGTTATAGTATAGTCTGAGGTAGCCATATCTCTTCCCCAGGCGAGAGTCCAGGGGTGCAGATAGACCCAGGAATACAGTTATTATCACAGGGAGGATGACTGATTGAGTGGTAGGGCAACGGAGATGAGGGAGGAGAAAAAACGAACTGATCAAAAGGGCCATCATCTGTGTAACCTGAGTAACAAAGGTGAAGGTAACATTATGTAGGACAGCATCCAGAGCTAATTCCCTTCTATGTTCTCTATAATTCTGTATTTCCTCAGTCGTTTTTGTATTAGCAGAAATGAAGATA
>PVLD010014710.1:0-35863 GCA_004027595.1 Dinomys branickii | reverse complement strand
AAAGATAACTATGTAATACAACATCCAGTGCTAATTCCCTACTATATTCTGTATGACTTTGTATTTTCTGTATTGTTTATGGCTTTTCTGGTTCATATGTCTCCATTCTTTTGTCTTTAAAATAAAATTTTTTAAAAAAGCACAGTTAGTTTGAATCACATGTCATATCATATTTTGAGAAAGTACGTATGGCTATTGAGAAAGTGAAGAAGAAAGCGTACAACCACTATGGAAATCAGTGCGTGATTCCTTAGAAAAGTAAAAGTAGAAATTTAAACCACTAGATATTTTTCCTGAAATAGTTAAAGACAATATATTCCAGTGATACTGCATACCCATGTTTATAGCAGCACAATTCATAACAGCTAACACCCTGGGTGTCCACCAACAGATGATGAATGGATAAAGAAAATGTGGGATTGACACACCACGGGGTACTGCTCTACCATAAAGACAAACTCGAGTCATTTGTGAGGGAATACACGTTGAAGTTGAGACTACAACGTTACATGAAATACACACACAGATTAAATATCAGATAGTTTCACTTAAATGCGAACCCCGAAGTATAAGTAGAGCGGAAAATAAAAGGTAGATAATAAAAAGTGGGGAGGCAGTTCTTTTTCAAATGGGACGAGGATCGAGAGGTGGAGAGGGCAGGGAGGGAAAGACAGTGGATGTGTTAGGTCCACACACTAACTCCACACAAAGAATGTAAACATTATGTACTGCAAACATGTAATAATACAAAGGCAAAAAGATGTGTCTGGAATAGAAGTAAGTTAAAAATCAAGATATTGTTGCTAGATCTGTGCTTACAGATGGTCTTGTCCAACCTCCTCTTTATAGGGACAAGGAAATTAGAGACAGAGAAGCCAAGTGACCTCTGTCACGTCACATAGCCAATTGGTGGCTAAACTTAGATGGCAACCAGACCCATCTGAATCTCAAAACTGTTTTTCTTAACTTACATCACAGCTGCTGGCTGTCCTGACAAGTGACATCAGCATCCGATCCACTCAGCAGTTTTGGAATGCAGTACAAAGGATGAGACATCGACTCCCAGGGCTGGGTGAAGAACAGCCCCTTAGAACCTCAACTCATCATTCTCGGTCCCTCCACATCTTTTTGGTTGTTAATCATTTTCATAGATGCCTTGGTTCTGGAAAGAAGTAGCCATGATTATTATACCTACCTAACTCTTTCATCAGCCAACCAGAACATACAAAATGTAAGTGATTTTGAATCAATTCCCCAGAGCTCTACATTTCTAAGGAAACAAACAGAAAAACATTGTACTTTTCAAATTGGAGAACCAGGGGTGACTTTAGAGCATGTAGCTACAATAGCTGCCCAGTACTGAACCCAACTCTGATCTCTATGTTTTTTCTGCTCCTTTTTGGTTACAACTCCAGAAAGAACAGTTTGATGTGAAAAATTCACACCAGTGCAATTAAACGAACTCTTCAGGGGCCACCATGTGCATGCAGCAAACTGAAAAAATGAAAAGCCAAGAATCTTTTGAGAATCACTCAAATTTTTTCTAATCTACAAACGTTTTCTCCTGTTACTGTACATCTATTTCCCTGAACACCCAGGTGCTAAACCAAATCATATATAATCATGGGGAAAACTGTGGCACATCAGTGTTACATTTTTATTTTTTCAGGTAAAGATTCTAAACTCTTTAAGAGAAAGAACCGTGCATCCCATGTTTTGTTCACTGTCCAATCCCTAGTGTCTGGTACAGTGCATACAGCATGTGTTTACCATTTAACAAATATTCAGTGATTGAATTTGTCTTGTTCCCTCTCCTGTATGACAATAACTTGCACAAACTTGCTAGGCAAAGTCTTGGTTTTGCTTAAAAGTCCTAAATCCCTGGGAACGGTATAGTCTCAGACAAACCTCCTTCCTGTAGGTGGCCACAAGCTAAAATCCATGTCACCTAAACATAAGCACATTAGACTCTGGTGGGTGTATAACAAATAGTAAATATATATTTATCCTGAGTTCTCTTGAATTCTTTCAGAAGAGGTTTGTTTTCCCAGACTATTCCAAAATATCTGCTAACACTATCCTTATATGACTAGAATTATCTTGAAGAATCTTTGCTCTGACAAAACATAAATTCCTTGTCATTAAAATTTGACTCATAGAGATGCTCAAGTGACCAACAATCAGGGCAGTTCAGAAGGAAGAGGAGAGCATAGTGACCCAGCTAGTCCCTGTGAAAGGTCATGAGAGTCTCATAAACATCAAAGTGAAGAAAGGCAATTTCCCTTAGTTATTAGTAAGTGGCTGCAACTTGTAACCCTTCTTTGATGCAGTAGAACTGGCAGTTCCATTTTTTTTGTTGTTTTTGTTTTACTTCCTGGAGGTGTGGTAATAAAAACTGTAGAAGGCAATCTTCTCTAGTTCAAGATTTTATATTAACTTTTTTGGATCTAATTTCTCCTTTATGTCTCAGATGAGGAAGGCAATGCATACATTCTAATTGTACTAAAATAGGAAAGCATAAAAAATAAGCAGTTCCAAGTACAGGGTCTAGTCCATGCCAACCCAACCCATGCTGGTAGTACCCATAGGGTACTGTTGGCCATGGTAAATGTATTTCATTCTTGCCTGTTTCTTGTGGAATTCATACACATGTTATATATGAACATATAATTTTTTTTCACAAACAGCATGTCTTCTAGCCCAGCGCAGAGGCATGCATGTCTAATCCCAGCTGTTTGGGAGGCTGAATGAGAGATTAACAACTTTGAGGTTAGCCTTGGCAATTTAGCAAGATCCTGTCTCACCCAAAAAAGAAAAAAAAGTCATTCTACATTTGTCCCTGTTTCATATATTGCTCTTTTTGAAAATTTTCTATTATTTTAAGTATAGATTTATCACATTATTCTAATAGCTTCATGATATACCATATGAACATAGGAATGTCACTATTTTCTCCTTGGTGCATATTTAGTTTGTGTCTAAGATTTTGCTGTCACTATTAGTACTACAAAGAACAGTGTATGTCCTTTATTACTGTATTAGAAAGTATATGGATTTTATTGGTGCTGTTTTTTAGAGGGCAATTTGACTGCATCTGGGGAATATCTAATTCTGCATATCCCTACCAGCCCTAGAAATTATTAATCTTAAACCATTGTCAGTCTCTCAGAGACACTGTATCATGCTGCCGTTTAAATGTTACTAACTCTGATTATTAATTAAGTACATTTTATTCATTATATCATCAATTCCTTTTTTAATACTTACGACACACAAGCACTCTTCTAGGTACTGGTCATATAGTGCTAAATAAATTAGAAAGGGTACACACTTTTATGGAACTCATATTCTGGTCTGGAAAAGCAAAATATGCTAATAAACCAATACATGTGTTGGATATTTACAAATTCTGTGATCCAAAATAAGGTAGCAATCAGAAAGTAGCAGCTGGGGCATGATATTGTACATTAAATGGGTGTGGAGAGTATCTCTGCCCATGAGACAGTAAAAGACCTGAAGAAAGTGAGAGGAAAAGGATGTGAATATCTGTGATAGGATTCTAGGCAGCAGCGAGTGGAACGAGGAGGAGACAGCTGCCATGCTGAGCACGTTAGTTGTGAGTTACACTTCTGCGAGTTACTTATTCCCCTACTTTTTATATCTTCCCACTGGGGTGCAGCTTTTTTTTATAATAAATAAACAAGAGCTCCATGTAGTACAGGTAGGGTAGTAATTCTTCACCTATTTTGTAAATTTCAATATTTTTCTTCCCAGTGGTTTCTTTTTTTACAAGTGTCCCTTTTATTGTGTTTCTTTATTGTTCTCATGAAGAGGAATTTTGAAGATTTGTGTTTTATGGAGAAGTTTTTTGTGGACAAGCCATTTTGATTTCTTGCATAAGCACAATAATTCCAGATCAACTACCCTCACCCGCCTTAGTTCAGACTGACTCCTTAAACCTGGTATTCCTGAAGGTGCACTTGGACTTACAGCCATGTCCTAGGAAGGCTTGGGAACCCCACTACAGGTGTCAGCCCTTCCAAGATGTGAGTCTGCTCCATTAGCCCCAGAGCTATCTGCTGGACATAAAGTGATTTTTTTCCTCTCAAATAATGAGACTTGGATGGATTCACTGAGTTTCAGAGAGAACCTCAGAGAAGATATATTCCTGAGTTATTTTCTGGGTTAGTTTTAAAATGGTTTAGTAAATGGGTAAGTTACAAAGTCTTCCCCATTCAAGTATTTTTAAGATTTCATGGACACATGTGATGCGAATGCAGACTATATCGAGGAATTGATCTTTCAAAACTTTAGAGGACACAAGATCAGAAGCTTGAGTCAGAACACAGTCTCCCCAGGTATGTTCTAGATCTGGCACACATCAGCTTTGAAATGAATGTCTAAGGCACAGTTCTTAGATCTAATTAAGTACAAAAACTATCTGTAGAGTTCCCTGAAAATGTAGTCCTTCCAAACCAAAACATTTTTATTTATGGGGTCTGGAGTAAGCCCTGAAAACAGTATTTTTAAAACCTATGAACAATTCTGGTGTCCATCCATTCTTGGAAAGCTGAAAAAATACATGAGATTTACACCACTGATCACTTTGCCTGCTGTCTATAGGTGTCTACCACATCTGTTCTATTTTCAGCTTCAGAGCACTTGAATATTATGACCTATTTGTTCTGTTTTTAAAAGAATTCTGAAAGTGGCAAATGTTATATTGAATTAAGCATGTGTGTCTTCAGACCCCCAATTTTGTGACAAGGAAACACTACATTTGCACGTCATACAACTAAGGGCCTCTTGTGCCAGGCCACCTGTGTATTGCCTTGTGTCTGGCAGTTTTGAGGCTTTATTTTTCTACATGGAGTATTTTAACTTGTTTATCCTACATCTTCCTGGTAGTTTGTTACTTCCACAGAAGTAGGGGTAATTTCTACTTTACTTTTCACTATAATATTCAACAGGGACAAGAACAATATTGAAAGTAGAATAATGGTTATAAACATACCATCTGGTCCTGACCCCGCCCTCCTTCCGGCGCGCTCTCTCTCTCTCTCTCTCTCTCTCTCTCTCTCTCTCTCTCTCTCTCGCTCTCTCTCTCTATCGCTCTCGCTCTCTCTTCCTCTCTCGCTCAGAAATAAACAAAAACCACCACATGAAAAAAAAAAAAAAAAACATACCATCTGATTGCATGCTCCAAAAATCAGGAACTTGATAAATAGCTATTACTCATTAAGGCTTGCTTGTCTAAACAGTATAGGTTCTTTGGGTTCTATCGATAACAGGAGATATTAATGAACATTCACAATAGAAAGGATGCCAATTATAATTAAAAAATAAAAGAAAATCATTATAGTATATACACCACAAAGAGGGTATCACACTAGTGTGTTTAGGAAATAAAACAGATATGGAAATTCCAATATCAGAATATATAATTAAGATGATTTTTTTCTGAAAGATCCAATCTGGGAGGACAGGATAAACATGGGAGACATGCAGAGGACACAGTTTCAGCAGCTTTCTCTGTTTTTATTGTCTCATTGTAGGAGTATGTCATTCCAACCCCAATCACAAGACAGAAAAATACTCTCCTTTGACCCTAACTTCCAGACAAACACACAACTAAGTTTATGATCTTTCAGTAATCCATGATTCACTTTAGACAAATGAGAGGCCAACACGGCTGTCAGGTTTTCTATACCTCCCTGAGACAGAGCAGGGCACACTTTCAGACCTCCATCCGAGAAACCCTGGTCACTAAACTCACCCTGACACATGCGCTGCCTCTGTACACTTCCTGCCTTTCAGGGTCCAACGTTCATCTGCGCTCTTGGTTGCTTTCTAGTCCCCTCCTCCGCGGTGCGCGCTTAGCCAGGAAATACTGACCTAATTATCACTGCGTGGACACCTCCTACAGAGTTTGCCTTCAAGCTCACTGTGTGGTCAAATTAATGGGAACAGAGGAAAAGGGAAAGGCTGGAGGTGTGAGGCGTGGTAAAAAATATGGTAACAGTGATATTAAAATACGGCAAATATTTAACATTTACAAAAAAGACACATGGCCATTAATCCTTCTCAGAACACTCCTCCTCCGTGAGAAGCACTTACCCCGTCATTCCTGTCACTCTGTGAGACAGATCTAGAAGTGTTTTTTGGGTGAACCATTAGTTGCATTGTCAAGGATGACTTGATACCCTGAAGTGATTCAAAATATTCACTTCCCTGGTCATTTTGACATTGGAACACAGCCAGAAGCCTGTCTCACAGTGCTGGGTTGTCTGAGTAAAGTGGAGAAAGGCACAGTGATTTTACACTATTTGACCTTCCTGTTGCTTGGCACGTAGCAGAAGCATTCACCATATTGTTGATCACACTTCAATAGACATCACAGGAAAGGACTCCCAAACTGCACCAGAAAGCAGAAAGGATGATGGGATATGAGTGGAAGTAACAGAATGAACGGTGATACATCTTTAGTGTAATCAGTCTTTACCCTAAACATTCACCGTATATCTTGATTATCTCTGTTATCTGTGTCTGAGTCAGGGAATTATGCTCCCAGTTTCACGCTTCCTCCCAGGGACTGGCTGTTGTGGATACAGAATATCAGACCCCTTTCCTGAAGGACAGGATGACCAGTGTGATCCATGCTACTGAGCTCTCCCTGAGTGGGTCAAGCCAAGCCTTCATTTTTACCTGAAGCCACATCCTTGCTCAGTGATATCTCTTCTGCTATCCTGTTTTCTTTTACAGGTTCATCTGAAGAACTGTCTCCCGATGAGTCACCTGTACCGTCATCCTCGCCCCGGGCTCTGCTTTGAAGGAACTGGAACAGACAAAGTTTCTTAGTAGAAATTTCACTACATGTTGTACAATAGGTCACATCCAAAGCTTCATTCGTCCTTAGTATTTTGATTCTTGTGACTATATTGCTATGTGCAAGTGGTCTTTAAAGCAAGAAAAACAAGGCCCGGATTGTTCAGATTACAGTGAACTTCTCTGAGTTTCATCAAATGTACCTGAACCCCTCTCTCCTCTTTATATCTCACATACTGTTCCCTAAGCCTATTACAATTGTTGCCTTATTTTCTGTCCAGAAAACTCCAGTTTATTCTTACTTTTCGTTCCTCTCAGAAGCCCACCCAGATCTCTCTCTATCCGCCTTCCTAAATCTACGTTAAACCTCTCCCCTTTTCTCTTTCCCTTCCCTGCCCTTGCTGCAGAAGGCCCTCAACACTGTGCATTCTCTAACCATGATAAGACCAATAAACTCAACATAGATGTAGGGTGAGTCAGTTTTGGTCATCTCTGCATCCCCATTCTCTAGCATCATATGTGACAAACAATAGTGATAATTTTAAATTTTAGAAAATGGAGGTATGACCGCTCACAGACGGAAGCTATATTGGCCGGCATGCTGTATTACGTGGTACTTAGAAATGGCTTGGGTCTGATGTAGGCTTAAATAATTTTTCCTAACAGGTGGGCAACTCTTCTGTATTCCATCTCTAGACTCCTCCAAGTTGTTCTGTTACCTTTTCAGTATAATGTTGCAGGAGGGTTGGTCCTGATACACTTGGAAATATTGAATTATGATCACTAGAGTGCATGCTGCTCAATGAAACAAACTCTTATTCATCTATTTCAAAACCCCAGCACAGTGCTCGGCTAACAAAAGCTGTTCAGGGAACGTGAATTTGGCAAAAGAGGTTAGTTTTCAGGACCACTGTCTAATTCCACATAAATTAAAAATAAACAGCTGAACCTGGTTTTTCTACCTATTTTTGATTGTCAATTCTTAGTGCAGCACTTTCCTCCAGCACCAGCTTATTCTCATTTTCTACTGACAGTCATGTCTTCACACCTGTGTGTACACTCTTCCCTTTACTTAGAGCACCTGCCCTGTCTCCTCTGTGTACTCCTATACCACAGATTCCACTCAAGTCTTCAGCTGATTTTCTAGCTCTTCTTTATGGTCCCCTTCAGTGGAATTCATAAACTAAAAGCCACAGAAATGTTGTCATCTTTTCTGAGGCAGAAGTGCTTTCCGAGACATTGGGAATGAAGTGATAAATGATACGGTTCTTAGAGCATAAACAATGCTTCAGTAATGGGTTTCTGGAGTTCTTAATAAGTCAGTATATTAGAGTGGGAGTGAGCCAAGCATTCTTTTGTCATTTCCTGCTAAATTTAAGTTTAGAGAAAAGCAGTTAGGGTCTGGGATGATTCACTGGCAGCTAATGTAACAAATTTACCAATGTACTTGACATGAAAATGATAATGTAGCCTTAGCGTTAAAAAGCCAGAATTATTATATCCCAAGAAAGTATGTCAACATACGTTAACTTTAAAAGAACCTGAGTTTGTCTTTTCAAATCAGTTGTGATTTCAGGCAGGATATAGGTCACATTGCCTTGTACTGTGCTTGATTTTGCAAACAGTGGCAGCCAAGAGTTTTTAAATGGCCTCTCCCATGGCCATGGGAGAGCTCACTGCTCCTCAGTAAAGCAGCAGTTGCTGGGATGAGAGCTCACTCTGTCCTCAGAAGTCACATTCTACAGCTATCCGAAGCCATGACACTTTCAGAATCCAATAAGGGCCAAGTAGCACATAGTGCAAAAAGGAATGGCTGTGGCTGAGAAAGGTGGGTAGGGAAGCGAAGCTGGCAATGGAAAGGTTCAAAGTAAGAAGCTGAACACGCAGAAACGTGTCTGCAGAGGAGAACACATCCCTACGGAACTGCTCTGGAATTCCTGGGTTAGGGAATCACAACTCAAACAACCCCAGAAGCAGAAAGGTGCTGAAGCCTATTTCAAATCTGAGAGAGCTTGTATAACACACAGTCATTTAACTTAAAAAGCATTCTAACCACAGGCTCACAACTCACAACCCTTAAGTGTAATGTGTACTTCGAGACACACTAAGAAATAGACTCACTCTGCCCCTCCCCCAATTTAAGCTTCTGTGTATCTCAAGAAAATTGCCTGCATCCCTCAGGAAATACCACTGAAGGCCAGGTGGGAAGGTGGGAAAGACAGCGGCTGTATCACAGTAGCCAGCCAACCAGTATAAACAGCAGCTTGATTTTGTACCACTGACTGGTGAGGAAATAGCCATCTGGAGATGGTACCTAGAGGAAGAAATAAATATGATCTATAGCTTCACTTTCTTCTTATAGAGGGTAGTTTCAAACACATCTGCTATCCAAAAGTTGTCATCCACATCTGAGCTGCTAAGGTTATGCACCGTCCTTTGGGAAATTTGTTGAATCTCCCTTGGTCTCAATTTTTCAGCTTTCATATCAATATTTGGACAGGGAGATTCTTCACATTTCCTTAAACTTTAAAAATCAACAATATTAGAGAAGTCATATTATTATTATTCTTTAGTAGTAGTAGTACTAGTGTAGCACAGCTGCAGCAGTAAAGATACTGACTCTCACTTCTTCCAATCTTCTGTGTAACGCTCAAGGGTAGGAAGTGCACTAGATCATCTGAACTCTTAATACCATTATGTTCTCTTAGTTAAACATCACTCATGCAAAGGTTTCATCATTACCATCCTGAGGGTAGATTCTATCAAGGAGCTTCTGTATCACCCAAACAGACCTGGGAAATACTTTTAAATAAGAAACCTGAACACTCTTAAAAAGCAAATTGTATTTATAAGATATGATTTCATCTTAATGAGGAATTCCACCAGCAATAATCACTTCCTTTTTAAGTGCTGGTAATACATAATAACAATGATAAAAATACCTAACCTTATAGAACACTTATTATGTGGCTAAAAGAAGATTCAATGCCTTGAGAAGGTTTAATCTTGATAGCAGCCTATATGACATGTGAGATGTTAGGTCTCCACTGATGTTTCAGATTTCTGAGGTAAGCAGCTTAAAGGAAGGATAGGGTTAGTTTGGCTGATGATTTTAGAGGCTCTAGTCCGTGGTCAGCTGGGTTCATTGCTTTTAGGACAATGGCCAGACAGAAACATCATAGTAGAAGGGTGTGGCAAAGGACAGCTGTTTATCTATGGCAGCCAAGACGGGGTGGGGGACAGGGACAGGGAGGGAGAAGACACTGGAACATGATATACCATTTAAGAACATGTTCCTGTGATCTACCTCCTCTAACTAGCACCTTCCTCACAAAGTTCTCCTCACACCCTAGTATTCCATTAAATTATGAATGCTTCAGTGGACTAATCTATCACTGAGGTCAGAGCCCTCATGATCCAGCTACTTTCCCAAAATGACCTAATCCCTCTTTTTGTGATCTAATCTCTTACTACCTTTAAACTTTGCTATGTTGGGGATAAATACTTCAACACATAGGCATTCCAGATCCAAACCATAAGAGGTACTAAGAGACTTCACAGCTGAGGAAACTGAGGCATAGCTAGGTTATGTAATTTACTGAAAGTCACACAGCAGGTCAGTGCTAGAGCTGGCACTCGACTAAGTCAGCCTGGCTTTGTTTGGTCACCCATTCTAGAATTTTGCTGAAAATTGTCAGTGCCTAAAATCTATTTCCTCCAGGGGACTGTTTCAGCAGGGGATTTTTGTCTTCAGAAGTCTACCACTGCTATTATCTGTGATTCTTCAAAAGCTTCAACAGTAAGTTTCACTTTCTTTAGAAAGTCTGCTAAAACTCCTCCTGGTCTTTGTCGTGGTTTTTGTAATTAGTGTCACTTACTTGCCTCTGACTATTCCACAAAGATTTATTGTCTGTTGTGTACCAGCTGCTGTAGTAGGCCTCGGAGCATCGAAGGTGAAATCGGCACAGCTCTTGCTCTCGAGGGATTTACAGTGTAGTACTGGGTGGAAGTCACTGGAAAATGGTAGTGAGACTGTGGACAGTCTGGCTCCTGCTTTACTGGGTAAAAACAGTTCTTCTTGTCCTACCTTGAACCTTGAACTCTTCCTTCCAAGCCCATCTTACCTTCTTTCCTTCCTTCTTCAGAACTGTTATTCCCCCCCCCCCCGCTGAGGCTCACCATTTCACTGCTGGAAAGTAGTATACCGAGATGTTAAGAGGGATCAGCATATCTCCAGATAGGCAATTACAGAAGATGCTCACTTTCTTCTTTATAATTCTATGTGCTGTAAGGGTTTCTCCCCCACCCCCTTACAAAGAGTAGATGGCCTTTCAAATGTTTATAGAGTCTGTCTTGTCTAGAGATTGTCCTGGATGTGCTAACATTCCCAAGTTTATGCTGAATTTGATGTTAAGGAGCTGCCTGTCTCAAGGGCACAAATTTCAGTTCTCATGTCATGTTGAGAATTTTTTTTCCAGCTTCCTTAGAGCCTGTTCTGGCTGCTTGCTGGCGTGTTCCCATTTGGTCATTTTCTTATTTTCTCTGACTAGCTCATATTCGTCCTCATGTTTTATGAGCATGGCTTATAGTTTTTTTTTTTTTTTCACTGCTAGGGATCAAACCCAGGGCATTGCACATTCTAGGCAAGTGCTACGCCCCTGAGCTACACCCACAGCCCTGATTACATGCTTACTATCATGGTCAGTTAGGCCACAACAGAAATGCTTCCTCTTAAGTGATTTTTTTTCCTTATTACACTTGTTTGAAAATCATAAATTCTGGAGTAGCTAAATATTTTTTATATGGTGATATGAAATAACCAAAATAAATCAAGAGTGGGGGCTGGGGATATAGCTCAGTGGAATAAGCGCCTGCCTAGCAAGCGCAGGGTCCTGAGTTCGATCCCCAGTACCACCACAAATAAATAAATAAATATATAAATAAATCAAGGGAAATATGTACATTATCCTTTGAAGTTAAGTATGGGGCCTCGTCAGAAGTCCAGAATTCATCTGATCCTTTTCATTCTAAGTATATTCCTGGGTTTTCATTGAGAGTCCTGGAGTTTGAGCATGTGGTTCCCAGGTCCATCTCTGCCCTTAGGCAGCTACAGGTTGAGTCACCTGAATTCTGGGAGGGGGAGGCCTGCTTCTACCCATTGCCTTCTCAATTACTATTGTGAATGAGCAAATAACAAAGTACTACGAAAATTGAAATATCCCATTTGGTTTCCATGTGCTGGGTATTCGTTATGAAATACCCAACAAATTTTCCCTGTAACCCACTTTATCTTGCAACCTTGTATCATCACTCTTTTCTGGGACAATCTTCAATGAGGTACATATTTATAAAAGCTGATTTTTCTTGTTTTAGTCAGATCACTAGCTGTATTTTTACTTGGAAGAAAAATCAGAGAGAATTACAACTAGGAGGAGTTTGCAGATTCTGTTGTCAAAACTCCCAAGGAAACGGAAGCCCAAGAGGGTACTTGATGGAGATGAAAGTAGACCTGGCTGCTTAGTAGCCATCTGCCCTGCCTGCAGAACACAGCACCGTAGGCATCTGCCTTGCATCCCATGTTAACTAGAGGAATAGAAGTCATTGAACAGAAGGAAAATGAGTCTTCCGATTATCATTTTTAAAGAGACAATTGTTTTATTTTAATTGGGAAAAAGCATATATATATATATATATATGTATATATCAGTACAATGTGGTTTAAAACATACACATTGTGAAATGGAGAGATTGAGCTAATTATTCACTGTTGTAAATAAGTTTGTGATAGATGTATATATACACGCATGCTCACGCACACAAACATACATGCGCATATGCATGCTCATGCTCATTTGTCTTAGATTTCTTTAGGTCTACTGCCAATGCCATGTCACATATGCAAAAATGCTGCAAAAGAACAAAATAGAAACAAGGCTTGAGAAAGGATTTTGGACATAGGATGATTCAGAAAAGCATCAGGGAATGAGCCAGAGAGAAGGTTAGAAGGCAAGCAGGGCAAGGTACTTAAGAAGGGACATGACTTCCAAAGCTTTTGCTTTTTTTTCTTCTTCCAGAAAACACTATTAGATGCCACAAATTGCAAGAGAACAGCTTACCACACCAGTCACCAGTGATTCATGTGGAATTACTCTTTTTTGAGACATCCATTCATTTGATGCTCTGTTTTGTAGTCTGAACAGATGAATTAAGAACCTTAGCTGGTCTTCAGTACAGGACTTGTCCCAGCAAATCACGTCTGACAAGTACGTATGTGTAAGATATGTAAGGTGAAGAGTACTTCTATCTCTTCTGGATCTTGCTATTTATGAGAATCCCCTAAGTATGGGTTCAGTAGAGTGTATTAGAGATTGAGCCCCCCGAATGTGATGTGAGAATAGAGGCAAGTTCTTTTAAAGTTATGTTAAAATACTTGGAGACTCCAAATACAAGCTACCAAAAATTATGTTGTTAAAAGAACATAAACTGATAACTTAGGAATCTTTTGGCTATCATCATGCCTCCCTCCAGCCTTACTTCATCCTATAGATTTCCCTCTTAGTCAGTTAGTCACAGATTCATAAATACCATCTGTATTATGTCTTTATAGTTTCAAAACTCTACTTTTTTTGGAGTATAACACTGGCACTTAAATATTGTCTCATATGCCTTTGAGTTGAAAAAATACTCTTAAGACACAGCAGTGTCCAGATATGAAACAATTTCAATAAACAAAAAGAAAAACAAGTTAAAATTTTAATAAATGAATGTCAAATAACTTCCATCTTATGTATTTTTCTAAGAGTTTGCTTCTGAGTTTCATCATCCCAAATCCAAATATTGACTTAACAAGTCTATATTCACATGTCCCAGGAACTTTAAATATGTTATGGCTAAGACATTATTTATGGCTCTTTCCTTCCCACCCAAACATGTTTCTTTGCCTGTGTTCCCTAACCCAGGCAACGATCTCTTATCTATTTATGATGGAGACCTTAAAAGCCACCCATGACCTTCACTTCTTTCCACAGATAACTTTGTACCAAGTCCTGTCCATTTAATGCCCGAAACACTGCCTAAATCCACCCCTCTTCTTTACCTGGGACAGCGTCTCTTTCCTAAAGGACTACAGCAGCTTGCACACTTCCTTATCCATTCCTGCTCGATCCCCACTTGACAGTCTCCTCCTGTAGCAATCAGAAATATCTAACTAAATTATAGGTCTGATGAAGTTATGGGATGCTTAAAGCCATTCTGTGAATTCCTGTTGCTTATCTGATGAAACTGAGTATTTCATATGGCTTTTCAATCCCTTAATATGGTCTCTGCTCACATTAGGCAACTCTTTGCCCCTTCATTTCTATACCTATAAAGTACAAAGCCAGTTGGGTCATTATAAAGATTCAGTGAATTAATGTTTGTGAAGTGCTTACAGCTCTCCCTAGCACACAGCAAACACTATATATGTGCTTATTAAATAAATAAATCAATAGGCTTCCAACTAGATTCTTCCCTTACTAGGTTTTCTCTGGTACCTTGGCTCCTGTTTAATTCCTTGATTACTTCAAGTTCTTGTCCCCTTGCTACTCCTATTCAAGTCAATTTCTCTACTGAGAACCCTGTCTCCCACCTCATCTTACTGTCTCTTCTCATTCTCTGGTACTAAATTTAAAAAGGTAAATTTTCACTGACACCCACTTTCCAGATTAAATTACCTCATATTCTCTATATTCACATGTCCCAGGAACTTTAAATATAATTATCTCATATATATATATATATATATATATATATATATATATATATATATATTCTTACAGCACTGTCTACTTTTCCTTTATAGAGCTTATCACAATTCTGGTTACTTCTGTAATTACCTGCTTAAATCTCACTTATCTAGCCAGACTAGTCACCCTGGGATACGTATGAGAGCGTTTGTTTTATCTACTAATCCCAGCTTCCAGTATGGATATGGCAAACCTTTCAGAGCTTTCAATGATAACAAACAGTGCGCTGTGGCACGCGTGCCACAGGTTTGCCACCATGGGCTAGTACAATCCTTAGCACGTGGTGAGTTCCCAGTAAATATTTAGGAAATGAAAGAATGAACAGTGAGATACAACTTTTTTTATACACTCAATACTATTCCCCCTGAGTTTCATAAGCCCCATGGGAAAACATGGCAGTGTGATCCTGACAATTTAGGGAAGACATGTGTGCCAAAGCTGAGCTTCAGTCACGCGGTTGGCTTCATCCAGTATGACTATCTGAAGAGGCTGAAGCATGAATATTTAGACTCAGGGAGTTACTCTTCCTCAAGATCTGTCTCAAAGAAGTACAGCAGAAGTAATGAATTCCCAGCATGTTAGTAATTTTTCTTGTCATAAAGGAGTTCGAGTAAGATCATTGTGTCTATAACTTTCTCTTGTTACAATGAATTTACAGTGAGATGAAAAACTTCCAAAAGAGGCAGGCTTGTCACAGGGTTTCCAATTATCCAAACTCCCTATTCTCGATGGGGACTTTAAAGCAGCGAACAGTTATTCCCACAGCATCCAGCTGCTGGGGATGTGTAAGGCCGAATTGTTCCCTATGGAAGAGTAAGAAAAGTTTGCTTTCCTTTTCACCATTTTAGAATTTTTTAAAAATCTGGGCATGATGGTAGCACATCTCTGTAATTCTAGCTCTCTGAGAGGCTAAATCAGGAGGGTCACAAATGTGAGCCAACGTTGTGCCTCAGTGAGACCATTCCTCAAAATAAAAATGAAAATAAAAAGGCTGGGCATGTGGCTTAGTGTAAAGGCCCTGGTCTGAAAAGAAAGAAGGAAAAGAAGGAAGAGAGATGGAGAAAGAAAGAGAAAACAGAGAAAAAAATTAAAAGAAAATTTAAAACTCCCAACTTTGTTTGAAAGGAAACTGCAGTGAAATCAGAAGCAGTGAAGCATCAGGGAAAACCTACTCCCACCCCCCTTTAAAGAAAGCACCTATTCATGTGTACACTCATGTGTATGCCCCGAAGCATCTCGGCTTTGACTGGATGGTTTATGAAGGGGTGCACTTGCCTGTGAGGCAAGTGCTCTCCTTCCAGACAGCCGGGGACGTAATCACTTTCGTGGCAGCAGGGTGTCTTGACATTACGAAGCAAATGATCTCCTCTTGGCTACCAGGTGGTACCAGGAAAAAGTAATTTACCTTCTTCGGGTTACACATACACAGTGGATAAAGCATTCACCTAAACGAGCAAATTGCCTTGCCCTTATCATTATGAAATGCCACCCTGACACTGCGTTCCCTTTGCCCGCATCCAGCAGAGGGCTGGCTTTTATCATCCTGTTGTGCTCTTTTCCCCTTTCAGTGTACAGCCGGAGAGAGCTCAATGACAGACGCAGAGCACTCCCGCTGAAAATCTCAGCTCAGTGCGGAAATGCCCATTCCGTCATTCCTCTGATTTGTCTCAGTAAAACACAAACTGCATCTATATGAGAGGGGGGCAGTGCATTTCTACGGAGCAACAGAAAAGCAAGGTTCAAACAGGATCAAGTGGGCTGATTTGCTGACACCTAGGAACAGCCTGGAAATAAACATTCTGAAAGGCACATCTTACAGTTTGTTACAACTGCTTTCCTGAACTCACCAGCATTAACCCTAGAGATTAATTTACCTGTGGCTCTCCCTCCCCTCAGTGAGGATGAGATGACCTCTTTCAGGAGGTCCATGAGCTCCTTTCAGTCACAAGGGCATTATGTTATGTTCTCAAAAACTCAATTTCATAAATTATCCTCCACATCCTCCAAGGGTTAATGTGACCAGCCTCCTCCCAAATGAGTCACTCTCTTTTCATCTGCAGAGACAGGTGTGCCACAGATTCGATTGCATCAAAAATAAGCACTCACTAAGGGTAGAATGTTTACAGAATTAAAGGCAGGAGAAAATATTAGACATATATCAAGATGGGCAGGCATAAAAATACACAAGGGTGTCCTGACCCATCATGGTTTTCATGGAAGAATTAACTTTAAAAAGGCAGTGATTTTTGTAGTTGGCTTTATTTTGTTTTCTTGGAATACTACTATATTAATTGAGAGAAATAATGTGTAGACCACAAGATTTCATGTGTACAATTATTTTGTTATATGCTTTTACCCATAAGTTTTCTTATAAAGCTTGAGTTGCAGCCATAATATTGACATTTAAAAAGTTAAAAATCGGAGTATTTAAAAGTTACTTCTAAACTAGCAATACCTTAGTCTCTTAGAGGAATTCCAAATTAAGAGACAAAGAGTGGAAACTGCTGCTATAAACAGTGTGTGGTACATGACGGAGAACGCCCTCAATGCAGTATAGAGGACTGTTCATTTCCCTTCAGAGTCGCTTCGGTGAAGACACAGAGCTAGAAGGGACCTCAGCAATTGTCTTATATCCAGATTTTCAGTTACAGTAGCACCTCTGCTCTTGTTAGATGATGCATTTAACCTGAGTGGTGTTTACCAAATGCCTTCAACACAATCATTTAGTGAATGAATTTCAGACCCCTTAAATTTAGCACATGCAGTGTCAGACTTGAAAATGTGAGAGGAAGACAAAGGAGAGGAAGAGAGACGAGGCCGGGAGGGAGGACGGAGGAGGGAGGCACCGAGGCAGAAACGGACCACACGTTGGGTAGGAAGATCATGTGATGCACAGTCCCTCTCCCCTTGGGGTGGGCGAGGAGCAAGAGACAAGGGGGGGGGCCCCTCTTCAGTTCTAAGCAATCACTGGTTACTTCTGGAAGTCTTTCTTGAATTTCAATTATGTATTTCCTATTTTTAATTCTTAAATTTTACAGCATAAAACAAATTTTAAACTCGTGTTTGTTACTCAGACTTTTTTATGCATCCTTTTTCCCCAGTATATCTGGGATTTTAGGTATTTGTTCATTTACTGAATTAAACATTTACAGAATGAATGTTATCTACTGAAAATTATATTGCTCCAATTTATTGGACATCATTCTTGTTTAACATTTTTAAAACCTACAGATAGCAAGTTATTTGAGAATAACTCTATAGTTAACTACATCAAGATAACTTCTAGATTACAACAGAGAAAGGGAGAAGCCGAGGCAGAGCCTGTTGAACTCCAAGAATTTGGATCAGTCTGAGAGTCCAGACGACAAGGTAGCTGGAACTGCTCTGAAAGGGTGCCCGGAAGAGAAAGCTGCGGAGAGAACCTAGAGCCCCACACAGCGTCCCCTTCAGCGTCCAGCAAAGCCAATAAACTCTCGCATATTGGAAAGCCACCCAGGGGAAAGAGGGAGGGAGAGGGGGGGAGAGAGAGGAGATGAGGGAGACAGAAAGTTTACAAACTGCTGAGCATGCGCAGACCTTGACATTTTCTGTTACTGAGGCACATTTCCAGCGTTCCCTGGCTTTTCTCCTTCTTTGTGCATCCCAGAGTAGGTGCTGAAGAAACAACCTAGAAACGCCAAAAGTCTGAAGGCCCAAAAGGGAATCCTTTTCTTTCCGACCAAGAGAGCAAAAAATGTCAAACTAACAAAAAAGAGCTTAATGGTAAAGATAGTGCTCTCTACTCGCAGTTCAGGCATGGAGATGCCTAAGTTACTGCTTCCATTTAGATTTAGTACAATCCCAATCAAAACTCCAGCAGGCCTTTCCTCTTTGTGGGCATTTAACACAATCATTCTAATATTTGTATAGAAATGCAATAGACTAATCAAAATAAGTTTGGAAAGAGCATTTCAGATTTGTAATACTTATAAAGTTTCAATAATAAAGACAATTTGTCATTGACATAAAGATAGAAGATAGACCTATGGGACAGAATAAAGATTTCAGAAATACACTCACTCTTATATTGACAATTGATTTTTAGTAGAGATGAGAAACAATTGAGTGGAAAAATGATATCCTTTTAACAAGGATGGTTAAAAATTTAATTATCCACATCTTAACTTTGATATACAACTTGTATCAAATTTAAAAATTTACTCAAAACATACTATATATTTTGTCCTAAGTGTAGAGCATATATATATATATATATATATATATATATATATATACACATAAAGCACCTTTAGAAGTAAACATAACAGAAAAATTTTGTGAACTTGAGGCAAATATATATCATATATGGTACCAATAGTATAACTGATTAAAAAATGATAAACTTTAGTAAAATTAAAATCCTCTGTTCTTTAAAATTATACAAAGAAAAAACTCCGACTGGTAGAAATATTCACAAATAGTGTACCTGGTAAAAGCCTTAGATTTAGGATATAAAAAGAGCACTTAAAAGCTAATGAATAGTAATAAAATCAGCAACCCAATAAAGCAGTGGACAAAGATTTGAACACTTCACCAAAGTGATACACCAATAGCAAATAGGCACATAAAGGATGCCTAACTATTCCTCATCGCAGAAATGCAAACCGCAAAGAGATGCCACTTATCAGAGCCACTATCATTACCAAGGCCAATTACACATCTACAGTATGATCCCGACTTTGCAGTCCTGTATATTTACTCAAGAAGAATGAAAACATAGCTGCATTCAAAGACTTGTACATAACTGTTTATAGCAGTTTTATTTACAATATCCAAACCCTTGGAACCAACATCCGTCAGTAAGAGAGTGAATAAGCCATTTGATGTATATTCAGTCAACTGAATAATAGCAAAAAAAAGAATGAAAATACTTTCACAAAATCAACAGAGTGATAAATTTTAAGTTAGCTGTACTGAATAAAAGAAGAAAGAAGGCACATAAGAAAAATTGTACATTGTATGATCTCATGCATAAAACTCTAGGAAATGCAAACAAATCTTTAGTCACAGAAAGCACATAAATGACGGCCTGGGAACGGGCGACAGGGAAGTATGAGACAGTAATGGGGGAGTGGACGGCTGCGCGCTTGATGCCTGCGTGATTCGTTATCATTGACACGTATACGCCAAAATGGGTCAAGTTGGACACCTGAAACTTGCAGCTTTTATTTTGCCATTAATCTTCAATAAAAAGTGTAAAATTAATAGATTAAAGAATAAAAGTATAAAATTAATAAGTTAAAAATACAAAGACAAATCACATTAGGGTTGAACATTGCTTGTTTGGCTGTTAGTAGACCTGAGTTTGAGTCCTAAGTACTTAATAACAAAATGAGTTAGACATAAGCCCTAATCAGTTTTCTTAATATTAAAACTACAGTAAACACACTCCACAACTCACACACTGGACTAAATAAAAAAAATACATGAAACATTACTTGTGAATTATAAATCGATGCAAATAAAAACATCTTACAATTTGAGATCTGTAATAATATAGGTAAATAGATACACTCTATTACTTTAGGATATTAAAGATTTAAGCCATTTTAATAGATAATCTTTCCCAAGTATTTTCATTGTTAGTGATTTAAACAAAAACAAGTTAACTTCATAGTTTAATTCATTCACAATGAAGAAATTTATTTGCATCCAGTGATTCTCAATCTTTTTGGGGTTACAAGCATAGTTAAAAGCCTAGTAAATTTTTCTTCCTAGTAAAATCAGAATTACACAAACGCACATTTTACATGCTATTTTGAAGGTCTGTGGATGCCTTGTAGCCTGTCCAACTTGTAATCCATAATATAATGTAGTAAGTTCACGTAATTTTATTTTACCTCATCATCCATTCTAAACATAATCTGAAATTGCCCATGCTAGAACTAGGACTAAGTCACCACTGCCATAGTTCCTAGTGTTCCACTTCCTCCAGAACATTCCATCTGATGGGTCTAGATACCTGCCTTAACATAGCCACCTCCCAGTGACCACATCCCCTCCCAGGGGATGGCTAAATAGAACCTACCTGATTCACCCCACTGACACTCACACCCCACATGAATTGTGCAGATATTCCACCGTGAGCACAGCTCTATCACAGTGTAAATCACTGCATTCGTGCTTATGTACTATAAACCCACCAACTCAAACTCTCACTGGGAAACCTTCTTGAGAGATTTCCATGAGAACCTTTGGCTCACAGACTTCACAGTATGTCCCCTGCTCCATGCACTGATTGAGCACATGCATTCCAGACAGCTCCCCACTTCTGAGACAGTTAATGTTGTCTAAGCCAAAGCTGGTAATCTCACAAAGTTGAAGAATTAAATTGAGGGCAAAAGGGAAAAGTTAGGAAAGTATTTACTGGAAACAAGAAGAAAAAAACACCTACTGTCACCCACAAGGGATGTTGAAGAGAAGCCTAAATTGCCTTTTATGTCTTTCTCTTATACGAATACGCAGAGAATAGGAAAAAGTCAGCTACCCTCCTGGTTTCAAAGAAAATTAGTTCAAAGGAAACTGGTCATTTTGTATTTCCAGTGTTCCTCACAGTCTAGTCCAAAAGTATGGGAGGAACTATCAGACTAATTCATCATACTCTGTAGAAGAACCTTCTTATTGAGAGAAAGGGTCTTTTATATTATCTTAGCGTATTCTGTATAAGAACTTTCTACCTGTGTTTTCTTTCACATTTTTACACTGAACTATTTGCAGGTTTTGAATTAGCACTTAAAATACTTAGGAATAAATTAATATGTCATACAAAACTTCTACACTGAGCACCACAAACATTTGCTTAGATAAATGAAAAAAGATCTATATGACAGATGTATATATTAGAAGACTATTCAATGCCATCTAAATCTGAAATATGGCAGATTCTACATAGAAATTCATAAGGCAATTTTAAAAATTTATAGTTCAGAGGATGTAGAATATCCCAAACAAATTTGAAAACACCAGATGACTAACATTACCTGAGCATAAGTCTTCACGGAAAGCTGCAATAATCAAAACAGTCTGATAATTGCTTAAGAATTAACAAATAGATCAAAGGAACAAATTAGAGAGCACAAAAGTTGGCTTGTGTTTATCACTGGACTTATGATACAGGTATCATGGTCACAGTTGAATGGAGAGAGAAAAATCTTTTTTTAAAATGATGTCATTGCAAATGGATCACCATATAGAAAAAGGTAGGTCTTGACCTCTGCTTCACAATATACAAAATTAATTTGGGAGAGATCTTAGGTCTAAACATAAGTGCTAAAATCCATAAAGCTTTCAGAAGTAAACATAAGACAATGCCTTTGTGATTCAGCAATAAATACAAAATTGTTAGAATAGACATAGGCAAGAAAAAAATTCTGATATATTAAACTTCATCATAATTTAAAACTTCTGTGCATACCAACATAAATTCCCTATGATGAAGGTGATAATTGTGTATACCTAAGATGAATCAATAAACTTAATTAATTAAAAAGTTATTGTAAAACAGGAAAAAGGACACTACAACCTGGGAGGACACACTTACAATACATAAATCCTACAGTGGTGACAAACAGACTGATACTTCTAATATATAAAGAATTTCTGCAGTTGTATCATTTAGAACTAAACAAGCCCAGCACTTAGGAGGTTGAGGCAGAACTTTAAGTCCGAGGCCAGCCGAGAATATATAACAAAATCCTGTCTTCAGATTTTATAATATATTAAAATTACTTCCATTTTTATAGCTGCAGAGTTTACCATGGGTCTCAGCACTACTCTTTCTGTGCCTAATGTATGAGTTGGCCCCAATTGTAAGGGTGCTTTTAAAATTTGTTTTACTTTTTAACATTTTTCCCCTTCCGAACTTCCCAAATATAGCCAGTCATCTTTCCAGCGGTGACAATGTGTACTTTGGGCTTTACACCAAGAATCGAAACCCTTAAAAATAATTTTTCAGTAGAAAATTTCCTGCCTTTTGCAAGCAACCTTTTAATTTTTATCCCTGAGCACAGAGAAGTCAGCCTCATACACATTTGCCCTCTTTTCCTACAGAGCCCAGATTGAGCAGAGTGCTTCTGTTGAACTGAAAGTGTGCAGCTGAGGGGCAGCAGTGGTGATGCGCTCCTTGTGCTGTTACCTCGTGCAATTGAAATGTCTGCTCTGCCTCCTGTAGTCTGGAAGTGAATTGAAAAATAAACTTGAGTAGTAATCTCTTCTAACATTGAATAGACACATTAGGGAGACTGGTAAGTTTAGAAAACATTAACATATTACCGTTTCCTAGTTCTCAGACCAAGAACTCTGAGGCTGATCTTTTTTGTCAAGAGCACTGTAGCTCAAATCGTCCGGTTTAGCTGTACATCCTGTGAGTCTGTGTGCACTGCACGCCCTGAAGGTGCACAGAAGCAGGTGGAGTGCTCTATCTGCCATTGAGGAAGCTTCGCATCTATAAGGGGAGAGGAATTTAACAGTAAATTTTCCCATACAATGTATTAAATTCTGTGATGGGCAAATATTCGGATTGAGCACTACGCAAGCGAAGAAAGTTTTAGGGACTATCCCCAAGTATTTCTCACCTCGCTTGAGGATTCTTGTGTCTCCTTGCCCACATCCACACATTCTGAGGTACTTCCTTATCTGGAGAGTATAGTTCTTGCCCACAAGTAAGCCTTGGCTTGTAATTTGCTTGGGACAAAAAGCCACATGCAGAGTGTCAATACACCAATCCTAAACTGAAACTTTAATGTAAATGGTGTTTTTTTGGGGGGGCGGGTTTAGGGGGCTTGGTCTCTTGCAGTTCTTCACTCTTTCATGAAATAATGTGTTCTAGAAAAGGACAATCCCTTTACCTTGGGTCCGAAATGAGAATATGTGTACACCTGAATGGTGTAAGCAGACAGAATATCAACGAAACTGTACCATACGCCCATGGGCATAAAACTAACAGTGCTTACTGCCAGGAGCTCTTGAGCCCTCCTCCCTCCCTCCCTTTAGCCCTTCCTCCCTTCCCTCTTCTTTCTTTTTCTCTCTTCCCCCTCTCCCTCCTCCTTCCTTTCACCATAGCAAACTTTGAGTGACAAAAACTTTGATCATTCCAGTTGACTACAGTTTTTCTTGTGAACAATTCTTACATGTGTACCTTACAAGCAGAAAGTGTACTACTTGACTCAATGAAATTAATACAATTACCAAAAAAAACCTGAAACCAACCATAATGGCTTGTTAGTTCTTTAAAAAGTTCCAGATTACTACCTTGTGAAATGATATGAATAAAATCTGATATGGTAACTTTCCTGCACAGATGGTACACTCATACCTTCCTGGTGGCATTGTAATTTGGCCCTAAGACTTGAGGAAAGTAATTATAAGAACTCAAAAACAAAATTTCTGTTTGGGTCCATAAATGCTACTCCTGGAAGTCTGTCCCAAGGAATTTTTTTTTTTTTCCGGGACCGGGGATCGAACTCAGGGCCTTAGTGCTTAGCGGCAAGCACTTAGCCCACTGAGCTATACCTCCAGCCCAAAGGAATTTTTTAAAAATTTTAATTTGTTAGTACATACGTGTGGTACACAATGTTTACGTTCCTTGTGGGAAGTTGGTACACATATGTAACACATCTTAGTCCCTCTTATCATCTCACTTCCCTTCCCTCCCTTCTTCCTCCATCTCATGATCTTCTCTTTGTACGTTTGTGGTGTATAACGTTTCCAGTCGCCGTATGCAGTTGATACAAATACACAACACATGCCTCTCCTTTGTCCCTATCCCCGCCCCTTCCCTGCCTTGCCCACTCTCCACCCCTTGGTCTGCTTTATCCCCTTCCCCTGAGAACAAACCATCTCCCTATTCCTAGTACCTACCTTTTATTTGGCTCTTTACTTTTACTCTGAGTTTCTCATATCAGAGAAACCGTGTGACACATAAGCCTGTGTTTCTACTTCATTCCACTTAAAGTGCTGGTCTCAAAGTTCATGGAAAAATTTTTTCAATGAGAAAAATCTTCTTGCCCCAAAATTTTAAAGCACAGTTTTTCATAATGATAGAAAACTATGAATTTAAGAGTAATATGGACATTATTAATAGTAGGTGGTTACAACTAACCAGTTTTTTGATACATAAAACATTAAAGTTGTATTCATGAATACCAGGTGGTAGTGGGGCAAAGTTCTGTGACATATTATCTAATACAAAGGTCAGGATATGTTAGAATGACACTTTAACATAGTTACGAAGATAGTGTGTGGCAGCGCTCTTGATGTGCACTCCCCCCCCAGCTCCCTAGAGTTCAACGGAAGAGTCCAGAACCTAAAGATCTATGCACATAAAACTCCAAAAAAAAAAAAAACCATGTCAACACCACAGTGAACTCTCCAAAAGTGAGACCATATGTGTCATTTAAGGTTCTATCAGTAATGTGGGTAAGAATAGGTGATAATATATCAATTTAACAGGGCATTGAAATAGTAATTCATTGGATGTCAAAATCTGCAAACACTATAGGTTCAAAGAATAAATATAAGGAATTAAAATCTAATAAATATAAAGGCATCATATACTTGAGTCTAAAAAATGTACTAGTGATACAATAAATACAGAAAAAGCAAGGGATGAAATGTGGGGAAAATGTTAAAATTTAGAAATTCTTAGTGAAAGACATACAAATGTTGCAGTTTTATATGATCTTATATGGGCTCTAAAGCAGAAGGAAGATGTTATTGGTACAGTTAGTAAAACGTCAGTGGGTCTATGGATTACATAGCATTGCTGCACCAATAGTTACTAGTAGGCAGTTGTGTCCTTGTTATGCTGGTGAGTGTCCTTACCCTCGGAAGATAAGCATTAAAGAGCGTCTCTCAAGATTGCCCTAAGATGGTTCTGAGAAGGATCGACCATTAGATAGATGACAGGCAAGTGTCAAAAGAAAAAGCAAGGGATGAAATGTGGGAAAAATGTTAAAATTTAGAAATTCTTAGTGAAAGACACACAAATGTTGCAGTTTTATATGATCCTAAATTTTTAATACCAATTGTATAAAGTTAAACTACAGAAAATTTCCACATAGGAGATTAAATTGAAGTTGTGTCCGTTTGGTAGTTGTCCCTGTCAGAAACACACCAAACCCTTTGCTATGGTTTGGATGTTGTTTGTCCCTGCGAAAACCGGTTGAAGTTTGCTTGTCAGTGAAGCCAGCTTGAGAGGAAGGGCCTGTAGGAGTGCCTCATGTCTTTTCTGAGAGATCAGATTTGCTCTCAAAAGAATCCAGAAGTTCTCAGGAGAACAAGTGAGTCAACACCTGTCCCCCTCCCTCTTTTCTGCAAATACCCGCTCTCCGCCCTGGTGGGCAGTCCGTCCTGTGGTGCTCTCCGACACATGATGAGGCAGGGAGACCCTCCCCAGATATGGCCGCCAGGCTTGAACTTCCGGGTATAATAAGTTCAACTGCTTATGTTCTCATAACAGTTTTTAGACATCTCAAATATGTGAATAAATAACTCTACCAAGAAAGAGTAAGTAAAAATAACAAATAATAAACTTAGGATCCCTAGGACTAGGGATATTGAGATATTAAAATGAGCAATGTAAAGTAAGCATAGTTAATGCATTTAAAAAATAAAGCTTAGAGTCCAAAAAAATAAACAAGGAATAATATGCTATTAAAAATAGCCATGTATCTTTGGCAAAATACCAAAAGATTGTCTAGAAATAAAATTACAATTATTAGAATTTAAAACTCAATTTTTAGAGGTTAACTTGTGGAAAATTAGTTAACTGGAAAACAGATCTATAATTTTATTGTTCAGAATGAAACATAGAAATATTAAAGAAAAATGAATATAAAATAGTGGTCAAACAATCTAAAAGATAAAGTCCAACGTATATCCAATTTCAAATCCAGAAGATAAAAACACAAAATAAAGGAGGAGCATTATTTTAAGAGATGATTGAGAGTAAACTCATTGGTGCAAACTGGAAGAAGGATACATATAAACAAAAATATTTACATACAAAAAAATCAAATTTTTGAGCAACGAAAACAGATCATAAAAGCATAGAGAAAAAGAAGACAAATTATCTCAAAGGAAAGGTATTTTGGCTGTCATTCTCTCTTTTTTTGTAGCTTGATTTTTTTTTTTTTTCCGGGACCGGGGATCGAACTCAGGGCCTTAGTGCTTAGCGGCAAGCACTTAGCCCACTGAGCTGTACCTCCAGCCCTTTTTTTTATTTTAAAGACAAAAGAATGGAGACATATAAACCAGAACAACACATAAACAATACAGGAAATACAAAATTATATAGAATATAGTAGGAAATTAGCACTGGATGTTGTATTACATAATGTTATCTTCACATTAGTTAACACATAAACATTAAAGGAAATACCAAATTATAGAGAAGATAATAGGGAATTAGCGCTGGATGCTGTATTACATAAAGTTATCTTCACATCTGTTAACACAAAAACAATAGAGGAAATACAAAATTACAGAGAACATAGTAAGGAATTAGCTCTGGATGCTGTATGACATGTTATCTTCACATCTGTTACTCAGTTACACAGATGATGGCTCGTTTGATTAATCAGTTTTCTCCACCCTCATCTCTGTTGTTCTACCACCCAATCAGTCATCTTCCTTGTGATAATGACTGTACTTCTGGGTTTATTTATACCCTCGGACTCTCACCTTGGGAAGAGACATAGCTGCTTCAAATTATGCTCACAGCGGACCGCCCGGCTCCGCCCCGTTGCCTCGATGCTGGAGGCCCCAGGCGCCGTCCAGGTCTTCAGGGTTCTCATGTAGCCCGGAGGGAGCCCCCTCCCCACTCAGGCTAGTGAGCTCCCCCCTGTCAAGGCCCCCGGGTTCCCTTACAGTTGGCTGTGTTCTCAATAGCAGAGAAGGAAGCCCAACGTGGACAATAACACCTCTGAAGTGCTAAGAAGTGCTGGTTACTAACCTAGAAGTGTACAATAAGCAGCCTCCACAATCTATGTTTTAAAGCACGTTAGCGACGGCTGTGATGATGCCCATTAACAGCGCTTGTCAGCCTCACTGGGTGAGGGGACTCCTGGAGAGGCTGTTGATTGCGGGGCGCTGTAATCATCGGAGGATTAACGCACTGAGGTTCACAGGGCAGTAAGGAGCCGTTAGGCAGGAGGCACAGCGGGAGCAGGTCCCGAGGAACAGCCCTCGGGAGGTGCTGTTCTCGCTGGTGCCCGCTCCCTGTGCTTTGCTCCGCAAACTCTTTCTCCTTGACGCTTCTGTCTCGGAGCCTTCAAACATCGACGAAAACCGCCAAAACTGTGAGGCAAATTAAGACACTTTTTTTTTTTCAGAATTAAGTTTACTACTGCAATTTAGATATACATAACGACCATATTCATCGTAGGGAATTTGTACCTGTATGTGATATATCCTGAGTCCTCTTTTTTCCCCCAATCCTTTTCCCTCCCTTTAACTCCTCTTCCCCTCATTTGTAAAGCATTGTTTGCAGTTTATCCTTCTTTTATCTTTTTTCTTTTCCCTTTTTTCCTTTGCCTTTACCCCTTTGTAGTTTACCTTTCTTTTGAACGTTTTCTCCCTATCTCACAATACCTATTGTACACTTTGGTGCTTATTTACACCGTTGGGTTTTCACATCAGAGAGACAGTGCAGTATTTACACACTTGTCCAATCTATTTCACTTAAGAGTGTGGTCTCAAGGTGCATGCATTTAGCTAGAAATCTCTCAAGCTTATTTTCCTTTATGCAGAGTAGTATTCCATTGTATAAAAGAACCACATTTGTTTATCCTTTCCTCAGTTGGTGGGCATTTGAGTTGTTTCCAAGATTTAGCTATTACAAATTGTGCTACTATAAACATGGGTGTGCATGTAGCACTGTGGTATGATGTTTTTAATTCTTCTAGGAAGATACCAAGAACGGGAATAGCTGGGTCAAATGGGACCTCTAATCCTACTTTTTTGCAGAATCTCCACATTGATTTCCACAGTGGTTGCACCAGTCTACACTCCCACCAACAGTACAGAAGTGTTTCTTTTTCCCCACAGCCCCACCAGCATTTGTTATTGGTTGATTTCTTGATGATAATCATTCCTTCTAGAGTGAGATGGAATCTCAGTGTTATTTTAATTTGCATCTCTTGAATGGTCATTGACATTGAAGATTTTTTTACATATTTATTTGCCATTTGTATTTCTTCCTCTGAGAAGTGTGTAATCATCTCAGATGCTCATTTTTGGACTGGATCTTTAAATTTGAGGGGTTGATGTTTTTCAGTTCTTTGTATGTTCTAGATATTAGTCCTTTGTCTCAGGGACAACTGGCTACAATAGTTTTCCACTCTGTGTGTTATCTTTTCACTCTATTGGTAATTTCTTTTGCAGGGCAAAAGCTTTACTAGGATGAGATCCTATTTATTGATTCTTTGTATTATTTACCAGCTATCATGTTTGGTTCATGAAGCTTTTGCCGACACCTATGTCTTCAAGGGGTCTGCCTAGTCTCTCTTCCAGCAGATGTAGTGTTTCATTTTAATATCTTTGATCTATTTCAATTATGGTTTTGTGCACAGTGAGAGGTATGGGTCTAGTCTTAGTTTTGGGAATGTGGAAAGCCAGTTTTTCCAGTGTCACTTATTAAGAGGTTATTTTTCTTCCAGTGGAGGTATTTGCCACCTTGGTCAAAGATAGGGTGGATGAGTGTGTTTGGATTGTTTTTCTGTGTCTTGTAGGGGGGTACCAGTATCATGCTGTCTTTATCACACTAACATCGTAGTATAATTTCAAGTCAGGAATTGTGATGCCCCCTGCCTTGCCTTTGTTGCCTAGGATTGCTTTTGCTATTCTACATCTCTTCTGGTTCTGAATGAATTTTAGGAATGTTTTTCTCTAGATTTGTGAGGTATGCTAATGGTATTTTGATTGGAATTACATTAAATCTGTGTAACAGTTTTGGGAGTATGGTCATTTTCACTAGGTTTGTTCTTCCTTCCCATGAGCAAGGGATATCTTTCCATTTTCTGATATCCTCTTTGATCTCCTTTTACTGTAAATTTTAATGTATAGGTCTTTTATATTCTTTGTTAGATTGATTCCTAAGTATTTCATTTATTTGGTTACTACTATGAAAGGAGTTGCTTTTCTAATTTTTCTCTCAGTGTATTTATTCTTTGCGCACAAGAATGCCATTGATTTTTGAGTGTTGACTTTCTATCCAGCTACACTACTGAATTTGGTTGTTAAATTTAGGAGTCTTTTGGTGCAGTTTTTGGGATCTTCTATGTACTTTACCATGTCACCTGCAAATAATGGTAATTTAACTTCTTCATTTCCTATCTTTAAACCATTCTTCTTTAAGTTACAGGCTTCAGATATTTTGGTCCAGCAACTGAAAAGCTGACTAATACATATATCCTTAAGTTGACTCGCTGGAATGCCACGTTTTTAATCATACTTTGTGCTTTGTGATTTTCTCAATTTTGTCTTTTAATGTTTCTGATTGAAAATATTACTAGTACTGGACTACTCTCCTTCATCCTGGTTTGTAAACTGGTAATTTGGGGGGGATGGTGTGGTTTTTATTTAAAGGGTATATGTTTTTTACCAAAAACAGGCATAGTACATAATCAACACACACAACAAAAAAATCTTCTGAGCCTTCTTCTTTGTCAAAAAGTCTATTAGGTATAAGATTTTTCTCTGAAAAAAAATTTTAAAAACCAGAGGATCTAATTTCACCATTTTGCTGCTATATAAAATGGATCACAATCTTTTCAGCCTGTGATAGAAATTTCCTTGCTATCCATATTTTGATAACTATTCTAATGTCAAATGCTTTATATATTTTAGGTTGTTGTTAGATATACCTGATTATATAGTAGCAAATCTCAAACTCATTTTCTCTTATTATATGCTTGTAACATAGGTAAATCCTTTGATCTCAAAGTGTGTAGGGATTTCTCCCTACCAAGAAAGAAACTGCTTTTGCCACAGAAGCCACCTGAACATCCACTAAGCCAATCCAATTCTAATAGTATGACCTGGAGAAAGTGTCAGACCCTCCAGGTTGAGGGCTTAGTCTATTCCAAATCTGACTGACCAGCTATCAATGGGGGTTCCCACAGGCTTTTCCTCTGGTTCAGTTAAAAGCAGCTCACACGAGTCAGGCAATGTTATATTTACTGGTTTATTAGAAAGAGTATTACAAAAGATACAGATGAAAAGTTGACGAGGTGAGGAAAGGGGAGAGGCAGAGCTCTTTCCTCCCCATCAGGAGCACTATCCTCCAGGGTTCCCCATGTATTCTTCCATCGGAAGCTCTACAAACCTTGTGCTTCTGGAGTTTTAAAGAGACCTCTTTGCATCAACTCAGGTAAAGTATGGACAACTATATAGAAATGTGATAGGACAAAAAGGGTGTGATCTAACGTGAGCAGACTACATGGGGAAACTCAGCAAGATATGTCTATTCAGGTCTTTCTTGGCCTCTCTGTGCAGCACTCATTTCTTCTGGGTATGGGACAGTTCTCCTCTGAAACCAGAGTCTGATGAGGTACTATCAGACAAGGTAATTCAGAGAAAGTTTTTATGGCTGGGCCTTACACACAGGTGGGTGGAAATTAGTTCCCATGATTTGCCTTAGAGAAGACAACTTCTGTCTTCTGTGCTACGGTTTACTTCGGGGAGAAAAAGGTGCAGGTGAAACAAAGCAGAGGATCAGAAGGAGATCTTGCTTCCTGGGGTTTGCTTGAGCCCTACAGACCCTAACAGTATAAGAAAAGCTGTCATTCACCTGTATCACTCTGAAGGTTTTCTGAAGCGGCTTTAGGAGTTACTGGCACAAGGCCAAATACTTGTCCTGGTCATTTAAATAATAACAATTTCTGGCTACATTATGAGCCAGAAAGACTGAACAAAAACCAAAAAGTAGATATCATAATATTGCAAAGTAATATTATGATTATATCCTACTTTGAATACCAATTTCTATATAAGTTAAGATAGCCTAAGTAAAAAAAAAAAAGCCCCTACATCTCAGAGAGTTAAAATAAGAAAGGCTTAGTTTACATTCTTCAGGCTGACTAGAGGTCAGCTTTACTTCAGACTCACTCAGGGATGCAGGCTGAAAAAGAAACTGCCATTGGGAGGGTCACTTCCTGTGGTAGAAACCAAGATACAGTATCAGAACTCTGTTGGAAGAAGTACTTCCTGCTTGGCGAGGGAGTAGAGTCATTGGAAAGCTTCCCAGCTGCCAATGGACAGATTAGTTCACAGCAAGTCAAGTGAGTGAGACACTTGCCTTAGGTGCAAATTGTAAAGAGACACCAAAAAAATTATCAATCAAAATATATAAATGTTAATAACATCTAAATGCTTTGTATATAAATGCTTTATGTATGTAATACTAGAAGAAAATGCATGCATACACACACACACACATATATATGTATGTGTATGTGTGTATATATATATATATATATATATATATATATATATATTCACATCAAATATTATCCTTGTTGCTTGGGCATGTTATTCAAGATATCTTAAAGGTCCAAATTTTAAAAAGTTATAAAAGTCTTTGTGATTACTGCTTCTAATTCTGGTGACTATAGTGCCATATTTCTATAATTTTAAAAC
Organism: Dinomys branickii; assembly: GCA_004027595.1. NCBI lineage: Eukaryota > Metazoa > Chordata > Mammalia > Rodentia > Dinomyidae > Dinomys > Dinomys branickii. The sequence continues at coordinate 3,578 of PVLD010014710.1, read as the reverse complement.
ATTAATGTATATTTCTATTGGTTAAACATAATGTAAGAAATATTTATCCAAAACCATAAGTGCATCTGAAAAGTGAAGTACAACACATTCCCTCTGTTTTCTCAGCCTTGAAGTTGAATATCAAAAATCTCAACAGCAAATAGTTTATGTGCTTCAAATAGATAAGTGAAAAAAGCTAAAACATCACGGCATAATAAGCTTTTGATCTCTATATTGCACAAGGCAATCGATGAGACACTTCTCAGGTCAAGCTGGTTTTTTGATTCACTCACATTTATACATCTTGACCTGAATTGTAGTAAAAGTAGGTCTTGACAGTCTATTCAATCCTAAATTAAACATGACAGTGAATTTGAGGAGAAGCATTTCGCTGACATTTCTATTATACCAGATTTTAGCACTCCTTTTATTGTCCTCAGCTGTGTTCAGTTACACGGGCAGGATGACTTCTCAGACCACCTGATGTGCAGGTTTCCGGGAAAATATCTGCGAAGATGAGATAACCTGGAGTGGGCCAGGTGTCATTTTTATAACCAAAGTAGGTATTGTGAGTACCATTTACGCAGCCTTGAAGCAATAGGTCGGGCTAGTCAACACTAAAAAATGTTCACAGGTTAATGTCATGATGACCCAGGTAGTAGGTAAATGTAACCAGACTGTGGCAAAGGACAACACTGGGAAAACTACAACTGTCTCTGCTTTTCATAAGGATTCTCTCACTTCTTTTTCTGACATCTGTTTTCTCCTTGGGGCATCTCTCTGTCTGTGCTAAGATACATAATGCCCTGAAGTTCTTTCTCACCTACCATTTAGAACTTTTTTTTCCAGACAATTATCACTGTGAAAAGAAGAGAAGTAAATTCAACTTTTTATACTACTATTCATACTATTATGTATGTAGTGCAGTTATTCCTCATACAAGTCTTCCTAGGGTAAATTTACCACATTGAATGAGAATTTAGGTTGTTGGTTTATTACCTGTTAACTCTAGGAGAGTATAAGCTTGCAGAAAGCAAGATTTTGTTTGTATAATACAATATCCAGCAAGCCTATGACATAACACAATGCAAGTCACCCATCAAAGGGACTCAGCAGATACTCCTAGTACTGATGGAGGCAAAACTATTGGTCATTCTAGAAAAGGAATCTCAAAAAGTAGCTGTTGTCAGGCACAGTGGCACACACCTATAATCTCCACTGTGTGGGAGGCTGAGGGGGGAAGTTCACAGGTTTGAGGCCGCCGGGGCACAAGATATTATCCAAAACAGTGCACTGTCATCTGCTTTTGCATACCTGCTGTGCAGCAATTTCTTTTCTGATAACTTTTCCAAGCTCCTCTCCAGTTTTCATTAGCACAAGAGCATCACTGTTTCTTACCCAAACAGATGAAATAGAGCTGAGACCTTTGAGCCTGTGATACCACTTATTTCATTACATCTGTAGCTAATTTGTTTATTTCCTTCTGTGTGCAGAGCTCCCTTACCTTATAGAAAAAGTATAAGAACAGCACATTAGAAGACTTCAGAATTTAGAAATGTGTTAAGACCTGAGCCCCATCTAAAAAAAGACAAAGCGATATCTATTATCATATCAGTGTTATGAACATCAAGATACCTAGTGCAGGACAACTAGAAACTAGACACTTCCTTGCCTTTGAAGTGAATAAAAATGAGCCTGGTTTTGGAGCGTTCCAGAGAGTTTAGCCTGAAGATATATTGTGACAACATCTAAACCTGGAAGTGGTAATGACAGGCACAGAAGGACATGAAACATACTGGAAGCCTGTGCATCAGGAAGGTAGAGAAAAGAGTCTAAGAAGGGATCCTAGAAAGCACCAATATTTAAGACATGAAGCAAATAAGCTCCTCTTTTTCCTTATTCTCCTTCACTTGCAGCCCCCAAGGCACAGTATTGGGCATGCTGTTTGCGTTTTTCTTCACCAGTAATTTACTTACTCATGTACCAGTCACTTGCAAGTCAATGTCTGCACTGGAAAAATTGTAATAAAGAAATATCTTACTTTCACAGAGCTTATAATCTTATGAAATGGGCAACCAATCAACCAACTAACAAACAAAATAAGTATCCAATAAAGAACATACTGGACACATTAGTGCTTTGACGATAATAACAGAGGTTGATGAATAAAGTCAGGGTCTCAGACTTAGGCTGTTTTCTCGGAGAAGGCCTCTTTGTAGGGAAATTTGAATGGTAGCTAAATGACAGGAAGCAAGCAGCACAGAGACCAGAGGGAAGATAATTTTAGGAATGGAGGGCAGTGAAGATGTAAAACATAGGTGAGGAAAGGGTTTGGCCTGTTCAAGGACTAGAAACACCAACATAGCTAAAAGATACGGGTAAGAGGGAGACTAGAAAAGATGAGATCGTCAGTCTAGTCAGTGTCCCGTGTCCACTGGATCCGGTCAGCGTCTCCTGTCTTGTAGATTTGAGTACATTTTTTAATACAATGGAGAAACCGTCGGATGATTCTAAGTGCCTCATCTGATTTACATGTTTTTAGAAAGACCCCTCCTTAGCCTCTTGGAGGAGAATGCATTGTAGGCGAGGCAAAGGTAAAAGGTGGAGACTGATCATATGAAATGACAGTAGTGAGAAGAGGGGAAACCAGTGGATTAAAGACGCATTTGGAGCGTGATGCCACTTGATGACAGCTTAGCTCTTCAGAGTGAGAATAAAAGAAGAATCAAGGGTGTTGGCCAGAGCAGCTAACATTTTTTGGCTTGAGTTCTTTTTTGTACATATGAACAAGATAACCTATACCTATGCAATGGTCAGCTATTGTTAAAGGAGGCAGGGGAGTGTGTGTGGTGGATTTTTTGTGTAACTAGAGGGAAAGAAGAAAGTATATGAATACATGCAACTATAATACATAAAATAATATATTTAATGATACTGGAAACAAAATTGTGGAATGGCAAATTAAGTGGTCAGGGAATATTTACTGCTGTATTTCTTTTTTATACATTTTATTTTATTTTATTTTATTTTAAAGACAGAAGAATGGAGACATATAAACCAAAATAATATCAAAACAATAGAGGAAATACAAAATTATAAAGAAGATAGCAGGGAATTAGCACTGGATGCTGTATTACATAATGTTATCTTTTATAAACATTTTAAATTCAGAATCATATTATTAAATTTCTTAGTCAAGTAATTGATAGCTAATTAATACTTATAAGTAAGTATATAGTTTATGCATGTCATTGGTGAACTTTAACTTAGAATTTATAGAAAATGCTATATGTATGTTTATTAAATAAGAGACAGAAATATCAAGTATCAAGAAATATGTTTAAAGTATTTAAAATGAAATAAAATTTTACAGCAATGAATGTATGTAAGTAATAAAAATGTTTTTTTATTTTAAAAGTAAAAGCACAAAAACATATTAACAAACAGACACAAAGTAGCATAAGAAATAGTACAATCAAAACTGATTTACACGACTTCCGGGAAGATGGAGACCGGGTAGGCAGCCGAGAGAGAACCTCCCAGAGGATTACCACCCAAACAATGAAATATAGCAATATGAAGACAGAAATGAGGACTTC
>PVLD010014709.1:0-51285 GCA_004027595.1 Dinomys branickii | reverse complement strand
GGGAGGGAGGGGGTATGAGGCGCATACAGAACAGGAAGCGGCGCAACAAGTTCAAGCGGGCAGTTTACACAAGTTTCAGGTTATAACATTTTAACAAAAGGGGGAAGAAGGGCTGGTTACAGCAAGTTACAACATGTTTGTTCTTGTAACAATCAATCAGGAACAAGTGACAACATTAACGGGAACAGGTTACAACAGTCCTCAAGAAGTACATATTTACCGAAAAATATCTCAGGTTTGTTGTTTTTATGGCATAGTACTACTCCATTGTACATAAAAACCACACATTTTCTTTATACATTCATTCACTGGTGGGCAAATGGCCTGTTTCTAAGATTTAAATATTAAAAACTGTGCTGTTATAAACCTGGGTATGTGTATAGTGATGTGGTGATGCTTTTACCTCTCTCATTAAGATGCCTAGAAGTAAAAGAGTGGGGTCAAATGGCACCTCTAGTTTTCATGTTGTGAGGAATCTGCAGACTGATCTCCATAGTGGATGCACCAATGTACACTCTCACCAACAGTGAACAAATGTTCCTTTTTCATGTAATAATAAAAAGTTTTGCATAGCAAAATAAACCATAAACAGAATGAAGAGTGAACCCACAGGGAGAAAAATTAACAGCTATTCCTTTGGCAAAGGACTAATATCTAAAATATGCAAATAACTCCAGTGACACTTTCACAAATGTAAAGACATGATTCACAGATGGTCAGCTAAAATGAATAGGCACAGCTCAGATGGAGAAGAAACAAACAATAAATACATTTGTGAAAAAAATGTTTGATCAAGTTGATCAAATTGAATAACATTGAGATTCCAACTCAGTCCAGAAAGAATGGCTACAATAACACAACAAATGACAAACCCTGATGAGGCAAAGGAATAAAGGAAATCGTAGCACTATTGGATCAAGCTTACTTAGTAATGAACGTGCATACATATGGGGTCGTACCTAAGGTTACTCTGAGAACTTTGGGCAGTGTTATCCATACCCTCCTTCCACGTTATCTCTCCTACTTCCCCCTCCTTACTCCATGAAATCTATACTTCTATGTATGCAGGGATCACACTAGGCATCACCTTGCTTTGTATGGCTTCATATTTGACTACTTTTGTTCTCATTTGTTTACTTTGAGACAGGGTTTCCTAATTTTCTAAGTCACCCGGGCTGGGCTTGAACTTGGGATACGCTGCCTTGACTTCTCAGAGTGCAGGCATGATTTACCATGTGCACCCTTTTGGTGTCATGTGGTATCCACAACAGTATTTTTTTTTTTTTTTCCGGGACCGGGGATCGAACTCAGGGCCCTAGTGCTTAGCGGCAAGCACTTAGCCCACTGAGCTGTACCTCCAGCCCCACAACAGTCTTTAGAAAGAATTCCCTCAATGAGATTTTCCCTCATTTCTATGACCTTCCTCCTGCTTTATTTGTGTTCAACAGTATTTTCTACTGAGTGACATAAACCTTTCATGTTCATGTTTGGTTTGGGCCAACAGACAGAATCTCTCCCTCTCTGATACGGCGCTACTGCGACAAGGGAGCGATGACTGTTTGTTAAACAACCTGATTTTGAAGTGTGGCTAAGGAATCCTGAAAAAGTGCAACTCAGAGCTTGCTGAGAGCAGGGTCTTAGAGCTAACTTCAAAGCACATCTGTTATTCAGAGCAGAGGAGCTTTGTGCAACCTCTTCCATGTTTGAAGACGTTAAGGACAGACCATGTTACTTTCCTTCGGCACAGGTACGTTGGCACATATATTTATGTATTTGTATATCTGTGCATACATGAGCAGGGGGTGATAAAAGTCTTACAGAGCCACGCCCTTGCCACCTGTTTCATTTCTTGTGTGAACTCACTCAAACTGAACTGTCGGGGTAATGTGAATATTCATCACCTAATTCAAGATTAAGCAGAAGAGAAATACCACCTGAATGGTGAGTCTAGAGTTAAAGAACTGAGATCAAAGCTAGTCATTTTAGGTGCATACAATTTACATTATTTTTTCTGGTAATATATGAATTTGGATGAAGCCATAAAAGATTAATTCAGATATATGTTCTCTATGTGAGGAATTGAATTTTGCTCCCATGGAAACACTGGAAAAGAAAATGAATAAGCATTTTAGAGACTCTAAGGATTCTCTGTTTCATTGTTTTCAAAATGCTCAAGAGTCTTAAATAATTTAAATGACCAAAATTTCAATTGTTGAGTAAAAATGTCTAAGAAATTGAATGTCTACTTGAAATGTAAAGGAAAAAAAACCCATTGTTTGACTCATTACAGTTTCATCTCTAGGCGGCTTGAAGGATGATTAATGGTGGAAAGTCTTATAACTATGTCTCTAGAATTTTGTGATTACATTAATTCATTTTTACTATTGGGCTTTACAACTTGCAAAACGATAATATGTAAACTTTGTAACTATTTTAAAGTCACATGAAGTTATTTCTGCCCAAATATTTCAATGATGCAAGTTTCAATATTTCCTTTGAAATGACAATTTGTATAGCTGGGCATGGTGGTGCACACCTGTAATCCCAGTACTCGGGAGGCAGAGGCAGGAGGATCATTGTGAGTTTGAGACCAGCCCGGGCTACAAAGTGAGCTCAAGACCAGCCTGAACTGCATAGTGAGACCCTGTCTCAAAAAGACAAAAAAAAGAGAGAGAGAGAGACAATTTGTATTCCTCATAAAATAGCATATTTGGAACAACCCATTCATTAGTCATATCAGTTCTTATGTTTTTATTGGAATGCTTAACTATGAACTCTGGAAATATTAAAATATTTCAATTGAAGCTACTATTAAAATAAGAGATTACTTTATCTTTGAAAATCATGTTTAATTGTTGTCTTGGTTACTTTTCTTTTGTTGATGAGACAAAATACCCAAAGCCCAAAATGAAGAAAGGAAAGGTTTATTTAGCTTACAGTTTATGGAGGTTTCAGTCCATACTTGCCTGGTTCAAAGGCAGAGTGGCTCAAGGCAGAGGGAAAACTGTTCAGGTTAGCAGAGCACAGCAAAAACCACAAGCATAAAAGGGAGGAACGGCTGCAAGCAGTCTCCTTTTCCCCCCTACATTGTAAACAGTCTAACCCCGCCCAGGGGGCGTGTACCTCTCACATAACCTCCATGCCCTCCTCTTCCACAGGCTCAGGATGTTTACAAAGTACCCTGGCTTCCTCCTGAATCACACAGTTAACCTTTAAAGCTTCCCAAATTAATATAAACAACATCCCACAAGAGTAAGGGCATATCCTGTTTACCCCAAGATTTACAACTGTTGAGTTCCTTAGTTAAACCTCTAGACTCCCCAAGTTGACACAATGTATCAACCATAACAATTGTATTTGTATTTTCAATGTTAAATGAGCATAGTATTTCACATAAGACTCCTTTTATTTTTGTCATGCCTAGCCTCATCAGTTTAGAAAAAAAATTCAAGATTTCCTCTGTACATTGTTCACTCTTCACCCTCCCATCTCTAAGAGACACCCACACCAACACAGCACACGAAGAAGTACACAAACCCTTGAGCACACATACCCCAACAAATCATGATTCCATGTGGGAGTTAATACCACTAGGTAGGAAAGAAGGGTTTGAGTTTTTTTCTCTTTCTTTATTTTCAACCCCACTACCAAAACGAACAACTCTTGACTGTGCTGTTCTGTACCTTCTGCCTTCCTGTCTTTCCTTTTCTATGTATTTCACACTGTTATGGGTTGGAACGACAATGACCCGAACACTCGCCTGTGCTCAGGGACTGGGCTTTTGAACAGTAATTGGATCATGTGTGTTAGATACTGAACACGGTAAGTGTGCTCTGAAGAGAAGAGGGAGTCACTGCGGACAGGACCTGGAGGGAACCGTCTCCCTCCACAGGCTCTTTGTTTCCCTCTCTGCTTTTGCCTTCTTCACACGAGCACCTTCACTTCTGCCAGCCCCCTTTCCATGCCATTTCTGCTTTGGAGCGAGCTGACTAGGGACCGTGGCCATGAGCCAAAATAAACTCCGCTTCCTTTGTGGGCACTGTATCTTAGCAACGAGAAAGTAACGAAGACACAAATGTTCACAGGAATAAAAATGCCATAGATGCACTGAGTTTTTAGAGTCAGATTTTTTTTTAATGTCTAAGAGAAAGTAGGACACTAGAAAAAAATGACACTAAAAAATTTGAAAGCAAATTAATTTTTCAGAAATTACCTTTAGCCAGGCATGGTAGTGCATGCTCGTAATCCCAACACTCAGGAGGCTGAGGCAGGAGGATCCTTGTGAGTTTGTGGCCATCTGGGTTACAAAGTGAGTTTAAGGCCAAACTGAACTGCATAGTAAAAAATAAACAAACAGGAAAAAATTACCTTTATACTTGAGTTAGATAAGCACATAACTGATCAGAAGACAGATTAGTCAGTCTTTCCCACCACTTCATTAAATGTGTCATTGCAAAATGAACCTACTCTACCAAGCAAAAAAACCCTTAAAGATACGAGTTAGAGGTAATTGTAAGTCTGTTCTGTTCTCCATGTTTAGGGAAATAAAGATCCTAATGAGGAGTATAAGGCAAGTATTGATGTGCATTTCTTTTGATGAGACCTCAAAAAAAGATCAGAGTTTGAAGATGCTCACTTCAATGGATTGTGCTGGAAACGGGACACTGTGAAGTTTCTGGGCAAATGATCTTTCATAGCTCCACTAAAGCAAATGATATGCAAAGGTACCTAAAACTCAAAGTAGTAAAAAGACCTTAAGAAGTTGTTTGAATTAAAAACTCATTTTCTCTGTGCATTATACAAAGTTACTGCCTGATAACAAAGCTCAAAATGCTTATTTAAAGTCAGCTAAAGCTAGTTAAAGACTGAAACAAAGTAGATTAATTTATATTGTTTCAATCTTATCCTAAGAAGATTGTTAAATTTTACTAAAATTTTTAAAACAGAAAACATAATGATTTTGCATTAATGTGATCAGTTATTTAACAAATACACATATTTTCATATATTTAATAATTGAGAGTATGCATATATTTGGTTTTATAATACCACATTCTAACTGTGGCTCTGAACCTTAATTCAAACAATAACTCTATGTAACATTGTCTAATGTTATATTTTATGAAATAATTATGACATGTTTTATTATGCAGCAGTGAGAAAATTAATTTCATATGCATCAAGTAAAAGTTATATGAAATAATGTCAGATGTTTGTATAAACCATAAATACAATTTAAGGCTGACAAAAATAAAACATATTTTAATACTGAAGTACACATACTACTGATATAATTTTTAAATTCTTTATATCGGGGCTTTAAACTTTTTTTTTGTATGGGGCATCACACGCACGACCTCAGGGCTGCCAGGCAAGCACTTATGTGGCTGAGCTACACCTCCAGCCCATGGCTTTAAACTTCTTGATTTCAGGTATTCATGGATAACTTAAGACTTACTTAAAATATTGTCTTGGTTACTTTATTCTTATTGTTGAGACAAAATAACCAACACCCAAAATGAAGGAAGGAAAAGTTTATTTAGCTTACAGTTTGTGGAGGTCTCAGTCCATACTTGACTGGTTCAGAGGCAGAGTGGCACATGGCAGAGGGCAAACTTCATGGCAGCAGAGCACAGCAAAAACCAACCAGCAAAAGGAAGGAATGGCTGCAAGCAGCCTCTTTCCCTCCCTTACATTTTGAACAGGCTACCCCTACCCAGGGGGCGTGGAGCTCTCACACAGTCTCCATGCCCTCCTCTTTCACAGGCTCAGGATGTGTACAAATTAAGCTCCTTGGCTTCCTGCTGAGTCACTCAGCCAAACCTCTAGACTCCCCAAGTTGACACAATGTATAAACCATAACAAATATGTATTAGTTTTATTCAAAACTGATCAAAGAATAGGTGAAAAATTGCTTATATGAAATTAATTCATAAAAATAAGGAGTTGCTTGTTTCCTCTAATATCCAATTCTGTAATTTGGATATGATTTAGACAAAAACAAATACAGTACCCTTTCCTTTTACCTTTAACCAATAAAGCAAATTCAAATATTTTCCATTGTAAAATAGAATTATATATGTTAAATATTAAATATTTTCTTAAACATATCTATGATCATAAAATGTAGAGACAGACTATGTTATAACATCATTTTGTTCACACAAATGTTTAAGGTTAAATAGTAGTAGAATAGCTCATTTCAAAATATATCATTTTTGCCTCATGATTATTTTGATTAATGCAATGAGATTATTCTAGTATAAAAAAGCTCTTGGCTCATCTTCATTTTGCCAAAAACGAGCATGAATTTATAAAGGTTTCCTTCCTTTCCCGCGTTTACAAGCAGTGGCAAAGCTGGCTCACCCGCATGCCGAGAGACCGCACACGGTGACAGCGTAGTTAGGGTTCTATTTCTGCCGTCTCGTATTTGGCCACCCCTGGAGGCACAAGTTTATTTTCATTTTTCTTGTCTCTTCTTTAAAGTTGCATTGTGCTTTATTGAAGATGTATCTATCTCTGTCTCTATCTATCAATATCATCTGTATAGAAAGTTCGAAGGCACCTCTTTGGGAAGCACTCATTCCCTGGGTATCTCGCCTGTACATATAAAATATTCATCATAGTAAATTTCTATTTATGTTTCTTGCTAATGTATCTTTTGTAACAAGAGTCCCAGATAAAAACTCAGAACAGTGAAGAGAATTTATTGTCCTCTCCTGCACTTTCCATTTCAAAATAATGAAACTGGTTGTCATTTTAATGCAATTATAGTGGTGAATGAAGTTCTGAATATGAATTGCTGTACTAGAGGAACAGAACAAATAATTTAAACCCTCCAAGGTTGAATTTTTTCATCTGGAAAATGTGTGATATATAATCATATATTCATAAGAATGTAGGTGGGAAAAAATGTGATACAACACATAAAAAGTCAATGTCTTTTCTTACTTAATGAATTGGAATGAAATTAATGTTAAGCTGTATTTAACTCTTTTAAAAAAATACATCAGTCCTCACCACCTTTGAGTCTCTTGCTTCCTACTCTTTAGCAAGCATTCTGATCATTATCATATGTTCAATAATTTTTGGCACATGAAAATATTTTAAAATACATAAATAATATTTTAAATATAGATTTAAAATAAAAATATTTAAAATATAAGTTAGATACAACTGTAACTCGATCTTTTCCCCACGTTTAGGAGGACAGATGTCTTTATAGGTCCCCCCTCTCTCTCTGTCCTCCCCCTCTTTCTTTATCTTTCCTCCCAATCCCCATCATTCTGAAAAGTGACCTTTCTATAAAACACAGTTCAGTAGGATGAAAAATACTGTACTGTAAAGAATTTTTTTTATTTTTTAAATTCTCATAGTAAAATAGGAATATTTCATACCAGTAGGGGGAAGCTTACTACATTTTATAGATAGCAAAATTATGCGATAATTTGGGATAAAAGATGTTTTTGTAAAGCACATTTTTAACTCAAATACTTACTAAATGTTTTCTATATTTATTACAAAATTCAGCAGTCTGCTCAAACAAATTAAACAAGATAAGTGCCATTATCCTGTACATCAGAAGGAAAGTAACAAAGTCAGTCAGCTGATATGAGCTGATCTATCCCATTCAGAGTGCTTAATGACTCAGAGTTGAGTGTGTATGCGAATGTGTATAACAGTATTTGTTGCACGGCTAAAACAAATTGCAGTTGCATTTATACTGAATTTAATTTATTAATATTGTGAAAGCCATGATTGCTTCAAGATCATAATTTAAATCCGCCAGTAATCTTTTATTTCCCTCATTACTTAATTAATATTTCACTGAAAGAGTTAAAACATTAATCATTTTCACAAATCAGATATGTTTACAAATTTGGCGAATTAAAGTGTCATGATATATTAATTTAGATTTCCACAGTGAACTTAATATTCTTAAGCAATTTTAATGCCGTACAGGGTAACCCTTCAGTTTTATCAAGAAATTATTACTACGCATTTAAAAAAATTTGTAAATATAATGAACCAAAAAATAAACATAGTAAGTAAAGTTCTGTTACTCATTTCAATGCAATTTATAAACCTTGACAATCTGATTAGGCTCTTCAAACTAAACTCATACACCTGTTACAATGCTTCTTTCAAATTAAAGTAATAGGTAATAATCTGGGTTCTTTTACATTTTGATTCTCTTAACTCAGTTTTCAATCATACACACAGTAAGTGTTGGAAGGTACAGTGTTACTACCCTAAGTTTCTTCTGTGGGTTTAGTGTGTTGAATTACTGCATCACCTTATTTCTGAATCTTTTAAAATTATATTTGAGTTGTAAATTCATCTACTTTTATAGGGTTATTTTTACCATTTAAATTGTTCTGAAGTTACTGTGTTAGTTAAATTAATCAGAAACATGCAAATATTTATGTTATATGTTGTGGATTGAATTTTGTACTGCACATGTTCATGATTATTCATGTAAATAGTGCTTTATCTCAGACTCTTACACTGATTGACATAAACAACCATGGACAAGAAGAGTCATGTCTTACGGCCATTTTCTCTGCTTTGCTTTCCATATCAACAAGGAATTTTGAATTAACTCTTTAATTCAGGATTTGTTGTCTTAATCTAGTGCTTTATGATCCACTAATTTCTACATTTTAAATTATTTCATTTGTATAGCTATGACAAATTTTGTCACCTAATTTGAGTAGATGAAATTCTGTATGTTATGCTGACCCAAACACACACTTACACATACATCCACATATCCATGAAGACATGCACACACACAAAATCCACTGAACGTGTCTGTTGCACAGAGTTAATCATTGTCCGCAGTCACTTGTGATGATCTTTCTTTTTGGGAAGAGTATCTCATCTATATTGTATTATGTGTCTCGCTGGCGGTGCATTTGTCCTTTGAGACCTGTCAGTACAAAGATATGCATAATACTCAGAGTACCAAACACCGGCATTGATGAAATATATATGGAATATCAGCTGCCTATTAAAAGAAATACATTGAAATTATTCAGATCAACTCTGGGCAACTGTATAAAATACACTAAGGTGATCATAAATAACCTTTATTTCACAATCAGCATTCTTGTGTATTTCATTTGCTTCATATTGTTATCATAATGTAGAGATTACATTGTATGCTTTCTCTGTGGATCTTTTAAAATATAACAATTGAAATATGCATCCTTCCAGTGACTTTCCTGTTAATTCTGTGTCATCTTAGCAAATTTCTGCCAATTTGATACACTATGAATGACTTGAGGATGGAATCAGTGATTGCTCACTATTCCCTAGGGGCCCATGTAAAACCTGAAAAATAATAATGGAAATAATTTATTAAATAGGAAAAATAAATTTAATTCCTATGTACAATGTATTTGCATATTTCAATTCAATTAACATTATCAAAGATTCTACAAGGAAATCCCAGAACACTTTCTTAAAATAATAAATAGGTAACTTCTGCTAATAAATGAACTTTTGAAGCTAGTTCCAGCCTTTATTGAACTTAGTAATAATGAAGTTTCTAACAATAAATTAGTTAATATCCTATCAAGTTTTTGGTCTATTTTTTTTTTTTTTTTTTGGGTACAGGGAATTGAACTCAGGACCTTGCACCTACCAGACAGGTGTTTATGCCACTGAGCTACATCCTCAACCTCATCCAAAATCCAATCAAGTTTTAGATTAATATAATTATATTGGAAGTTGAAACACAATACCATCTTTAGCATGTGATATGAGACACTGTTATTAAGTTAATGGTGATAAAATGGATAATATTATAGAATATTTTTAATATTTTTTTATAATTTTCTTATGTTCTCTTTAATGAAACAGATCTGCCTATAACTGAATTGAAGTTGTCTATAAGGTTCTGCTTTGCCATATCTTCCTAGTACTTCCCACTTTATGGAAATGTATATCCCCTTGCTGTCCTGAATTTTATTTTGATGCACCGTTCATAAGTCTACTGCACATTAGTTTTTAAAGGAAAGAATCAATTAGAATGATTGGTTCTTTCAAAGCCCTTTGGTGATTTACTATATTATAAAATGTGCCTGCTTTGTTTCACATACATTTGGTTGATTAAATTAGGCTTCAGAAACAGAATAGTTGATCATGGAAATATTTTCTACTCAAAATTCGTTGCAGAAAAGTTGATCAAAGGAGTTTTCTTTCCAATCATTCCTTAATTTTCAAATATACACAACTCCTTATAAAAAGTATTCTTTTAAAAATAAATTTACAAATGTCCAAAACAGATTAAGCATCATTTAAAGATATGTTTTTAAGTTTTCTCATGGTTCATTATGATTATTATTATTATGAAGAAGTGGAAAAGAATTTCATTAGAAATTTTAAAAATTATTTATCTGTGTTTCTCAGTCTTCCAAATGTCACTGGCATACTTTCTAGAACAGTAAAATTTTTCTAGATGCTTGAGATAAAATGTGTGATTTTTTCCTATAAGTTGTTCAGTGAGATAGGCAATGTATAATTTTATGAAAAGTATTGTGAAATATTCATTCTATTTATAGTTATTTTGAATTTTGCTATTTTTAGTTAATATTTTGGAATCATAAGAGTGTTTGGTTCCTTAATTTTAGAATTATATAATGTTTCATATATGCATAGGAAATTACAATAAAAATTAAATAATTTTCATTTTATATGTTTTAAATAAATTTAAAATGAATTTTCTGGGTCAGGGATATAGCTCAATGGCAGAAGCTCCTGCCTGACAAGCACAAGGTCTTGATTTCAATCCCCATTACCAAAGAAAAAAGTAAAAGTAATTCTATTAATATTTCTATTTATATTAACTTTAAATTGTATTTCCAGTGTCCTTACTGATCCTCATAATCTATCTTAATCACTTTATTTTAAATATTTCTTACATGCATATTAACAGGCTATTTTTATTGAAAAAATGAAAAAAAATTTACAAAAATGAATGTGATTTTGCCAACTGGCTGGACAGTGGGCACTGCTTTTGCTAAATGTTTTGTTTTTAATTTTAAAAGTAAAAGAACAAAAACACTAACAAACATACACACAGTGGCACAAAAACAGTACAAAAACCGAAGTACAGGTGGCAGGGGATCGACAATGGTTGTTGTATTACATGTTGGTAGCTTCAAAGTGTATACTCAGGACAATACAAATAGACATACAAGGTTGATCAAACAACTAATCACCGATTGTTTCCCACATCAATATGACATGAGACAGTGCAACCATGTCAGCCACCCCGCACATATGTACATACCTACTCAGCTATCCTCCTCTTCCTCCCCTCCTTCCCTTCATCCCGATTGCTCTCTAGCCCGCAGCAGTCTCCCTTCATACCTCCCGATCTATATTCTCACCTCCAGGTTCCTACACTAATGATACTATACCCTGTTTGCACACACACATCTGGTTTACCTCACTTATGAGTATGGTCTCTAATTGTGATCATTTGCCTATAAAAGTCCCTAGATTGTCTTTCTTTACAGCTGCGTAATATTCCATTGTGTAAAAATGCCACAGTTTTTTAATTCAGTCCTCTGTGGATGGACATTTGGGTTGTTTCCATGATTTAGCTATTACAACTTGTGCTGCTATAAACATGGGTGCACATATATCACGGTGATATGCTGTCTTCAGATCTTCTGGGAAAATCCCCAGAAGGGGGATAGCTGGGTTGAGTGGGACCTCCAGACCTAGTTTGCTGAGGAATCTCCATACCGATCTCCACAGTGGTTTCACCAGTCTGCATTCCCACCAGCAGTGCAGCAGAGTTCCTATTTCTCCACAGCCTCTAAATGTTACATAATAAAGTCTTCAATAACATACAGACTGTACACACAAATTTATATTATTTTGACAACCTTTTAAAATATGTGGAAGATTTAAAACAATATTATTTAAAAATTCTACTGAGACAAATTCAATGATACAAATTTTTAATTTTATTTTCAGTTGATTATAAATCTGAAAAAATAATTGTAACAATTACACTTTCCAGGTGAACAGTGTACTAGGAATAGTAACTAGTAATATATGCCTTGCTGATATTATTGGTAAAATTTCAAAAAATAAGACAGCAATTTTAAGGCAAGAAACTAGTCATATTACATGACTGATAATTTTCTTTTAATTTCAACAAAATTTGGAAAAGTACTTAGCTTATAGGTCATATTTTGTGGTAATTGATTGTTTCAAAGTTGGTTTGTAATTTGAAAGGAGTTCAAAATGTTGGATATATTATTTGTTATATAGAAAATTCTCCTTTTGTTTCCATCAAATATTTTATGTCTCCAAGGATTCTCAGGGATTAAATCTATGAAAATGAATACTTATTCTAAGAAGAACAAGTGATCCACATCTCAAAGATATAATATTTGAAACAAAATAAAAATGTGCACTAATGTAAGAATTATATTTCTAGAGGAATTTTAGCTTTTGAATTGTAAATTCTTGATTGTTATAATAAAATATGTATGTTGACCTAATTAATTATATATAATTAGAATGAAATAAGGTAATCAAACTTTTGGTGCCACAGTACTTTTTGATAAGAAATAAGGAATCATCAAAAACTTGTAATCATCACATATTTTTCATTTTACATTGGTTGTGTATCTGACAAGATAATTGCAAAAAATATGAATGTGAAAATATAATTTTAAGGGCTGGGATGTAGCACAGTGAAGCAATGGGGATGTAGCATGCACAAGGTCATACATTAAATCTCTAGTAGAGGGATGGGGTTTAGCTCAGTGATGCAGCACCTTCCTGGCAAATGTCAGGTCTCGAGTTTCATTGCTGATATCTCAAAAGCTCTCTAGTAGAAATAAAGAGAGAGAGAGAGAGTGGGAGAGAGAGAGAGAGAGAGAGAGAGAGAGAGACAGAGAGACAGAGAGACAGAGAGACAGAGAGACAGAGAGACTTGTAGATTAGAATTGTAAAATATTAGACTAGAGGTAAAACCTGTAAAGTGACCAGTGACAGAGTTTTCCAGAAATAAAACAACCATGTAAAATTTCTGCCTAACAAGGATTTGTTCTTATGTATCTTAAATTGCACAAGTATTGAATATTGTTGTTTTTAATTTCCATAGATACGTATTGCAATGTTTTTATTTTAAAATGTCAGCGCCTCGATGCTGAGAACGTGGACAAACAGAAGGGGAGCTACATTGTAGCTACTCAGAGAAAATAAACTAAGGACAAGGATAATTGGTGTAAAGGCAGAGATACATCCTGTTGCCAAAATAAGTCTGAAATAAGAGACTTACAGATTGAACAAAACATAGACATAAGGCTTCATAAAATGGCAAATCAGCCCACAGGGCTACCACTGGCACTGCCACCTGCATGCAGAGCAAGAAACACCCTACTGGAAAGTTTCAAAAACCTCATGGACTGCAAAAGAGCAAATAGTTTAAGCCACATTGGATAGATTTGAGGTATAAGGCCCCATGCCACTTTTCCCTTCCTTCACACAGAGGAGGCTGCATCCTGGCAGCAAATCTGGTGAGGACACGAAAAGGCAAGTGACCAGGAAACTGCTTCCTCCCGACAGGCTGCCAGCTTTTTGGGTTTTTTTGGTCAGGCAACCTAGCAGCTAATTGGAACCTCTAGTGACATGGTTGGGGACCATACTGAAGGCAGGAAAGTAGCAAGGGGGACAGCATAACCTTTCCTGCCATACTATCAGTGGCTGAGAGAGCAATACAGACACATAGGATATAAACAGCCTTGGGCCACTGCTGAGCAACAAGCGGGGGCTCAGCACTAAACCCTCTGGAGAGGAGATTGAAGGGGGATTGAGCTGTCTTGGGCTGTCTTTTGTCATCGAGAACCTGTATGACAAGACAGACACGAGAGTGAGGGTTGAACAGAGACGGCTATGCAAGGACTGGGAGAGCCAAATGTACATGGGACGGGGGCAGTGGTGGACTGTCTCTGCCTGAAGGCACTAGAGTAACTGGGAGACCCACATAGAGTCACAAAGGGCAAAGAGACATGGGTGGGCCCCAAAGAACACACAGAAAAGTTTCTAACTGGAGAACAATCCCTGTCCCCACACCCAGAGGCCAAGATCAGCCCTGTACCCAGCAATGTTCCTGCTGAAGACTTGGTGAACTGATCTAGTACAGTTTTAGTCTCTGACTTGGACACTTCTTCAGAACAGTGGACAGCAGAGGATTTTATAATTTTTTCTATGTTTCATTTTCCTTGTTCTATATTTTTAAACTTTTTGATTCTTTAGGTGTTTGCTTTTATTTTTGTTCTGTTCTGCTCATGTTCTTTCTCTCTTCAATTTTCTTTCTGGATTTTATTATATTTTCACATGTGTAAACATTGTCTCTAGTCTTTCTGGTTCACTTCAATGGTCTTTTGCTTTCTCCTTCATTGTTTCTCTCCTGTCCTCTGCTCCAGTTTCCCAAAGCTTAAATGATCATCCTATGTTCCACCAGCCTTGCTTCTACTTCATTTATCACTGTTTCGCACCCTATCACTCTTAAATTCCACCCACAGGGTAAAATAATTCTACTAAGAGAAAATTCATTGCATACAAGTTCCTATTCAATGTTGGATTTTGTTATATAGCTGTATATCTTGCTTCTATGGCTAAAGGTACCAAATTAACACTTAAACAGTTTACCAGTTTCTAGGATGTGTTTGATGCTATTGTGACTGCTAATTGTACTACTTTAGCTAGGATGTCATATCTATTGTAATCAACTGTCCTCCTTTGTATGATAACACTGATACTCCACGGTCATAACCAACACCTTAGTCCAATAAAAATGCCTGGATGTTGGTCCAAATAGATAGCAACTTCTTTCCACAATAAATTGTGAGGTAATACTTTCAGACACACACAAAGGCCAAGAAGCACCTATATCTAGAAGTCATCTCTGAGGAATAGACATGTCCTAGGGAGGCCTTAATTATATTGATAAACCTATCTAACATAATAAATGTACAAATATCAATGCAGAAAATGAATAAAATAGATAATGACAAAATGCAAAAGAAAATCCAACCCCAGACTTCCACCCAGCCAGGAAAAGTCCAAGGGACAGGAGAAAGTAGAAGTTGAAAACCATCCACCTGAGTGTTTTGAAATTATAACAGTATAAGTTTCAAAAAATTGATGAATGAGATTGAAGAGCAAATCAGATTAGAAATAATCTCTCAGGTAAGAAAATAATTGATCAAAATGAAGTACTTTGTCAGTGAATCTAGAATAATTGCAGATTTAAAAAATAGAGAAGTTTAGGAAAATGAGAGAAAGTATGAAAGGTCATCATAAGAAAGAAATAAAATCCATGCAATAAAGGACCTTAATAACCTAATGCCACAAACCAAAAAACCAAATAGACAAAAAATGAAAAAGGAAATATCGGAACTGAACCAAACCTTTGAACAAATGTAATAGATGTCTACAGAGTGATACAACTTACAATAATAGAATACACATTTTCCTCAGCTGCTCATGGAAATTTCAAAAAACAGATCACATACTAGCCCAGAACATGCTAATTAAATGCACAGGAATTGAAATTATCACACACATATTATCAGGCCAACAGTGTAATCAAATTGGAAATCAATGGCAGAAGAAATTGCAACAATGAGATATTTACAGTTCCTTTCAATAAATGAACAGATATTAGCAGTAAAATTTTCTTAGCTATTGTGTGTTTACATATACATATTGTTGTCCCTCTTCTTTCTTTTTCCTCTCCCCTCTTTCATCCTAGGTGCTGCTTCCTATTTGAGTGGCTTCTTTGCCCTTTCACAGTATCTATTGTACTTTTCAGATTTTATTTATTCTTTCAGGTTCTTGTAGTAGGGAAGAAATATGATGTTTCCACATGTGAATCTGATTTATTTCACTAATGAGTATAGTCTCTAGTTGCATCCATTTACCTATAAAAACCTCTAGTTTGTCTTTCTTTACAGCTGAGTAACACAACATTGTATAAAAATACCATATCTTTTTTATCCATTCCTCTGTTATTGGGCATTCGGGTTGTTTCCAGGATTTAGCTATGACAAAATGCCATGCTATAAACGTTGGTGCACATATATTGCAGTGGTAATATGTTTTCAGTTCTTGTGGAAAAATACCCAGGAGGGGAATAGCTGGGTTGAATGGGACTTCTTATCCTAGTTTACTGAGGAATCTCCAGACTGATAACCACAGTGGATGTACCAGTGTATGCTCCCACCAACAGTGGAGAATTGTTCCTTTTTCCCAACAGCCCCTCCAGTATTTGTTATGGGTTGATTTCTTGATGGTAGCCATTCTTTCTGGTGTGAGAGGGAATCCCAGTGTTGTTTCAATTTGCATTTCTCAGATGGCTAATGACGTTGAAGATTTTTTCATGTATTTATTTGCCAATTGTATTTCCTCATGTAAGAAGTGTATATTCATCTCAGATGCCCATTTTTGTATTGGGTCTTTGAATTTTGGGGGCTTGATTTTTTTTCGTTCTTTATAAGTTCTAGACAGGAGTCCTTTGTCTGAGGGACAGTTCGCTACAATTTTTCCCAATTTATGGGTTTTCTTTTCATCCTGTTGTTGATTTCTTTTGAGGCACAAAAACTTCAATAAGATGAGATGCCAGTTGTTGATTTTTTGAAGTATTTCTCATGCAGTTTGGCTTTTGTTTATGAACTCTCTACCTACATCTATGTCTTCAAAACTTCCACCTACTTTCTGTTCCAATAGATCTAGTGTTTCTGTTTTAATATTTAGATTTTTAAGCCATTTTGACTTTATTTTGATGCATGGTGATAGACTTGGTTCTAGTTTTAGGCTATGGCTTGTGGAAAGCCAGTGTTTCCAGCACCATTTATTAAAGAGGCTGTCTTTCTTTCAGTGAACATGTTTGGCACCTTTTTGGGGGCCAAAGAAAAGGTGGCTGTGTCTTTGTGGTTGTGTCTGCACCTTCCAGTCTGTTCCATTGATGTTCAGGTCTGATTTTTGCCAATACCACATTGATTTTAGCACAGTTGATTTGTAGTATAATTTCAAATCAGGGATTGTGCTATCTCCTGCCTTGTGTTTGTTGCCCAAGATTCCTTTTGCTAGTCTGGGTCTCTTCTGGCTCTATATAAAGTTTAGGAATGTTTTCTCTAGGTTTGTGAGGTATACCAATGGTATTTTCATCAGAATTGCATTGAATCTGTGTAACAATTTTGGAAGTATAGCCATTTTCATAATGTGGGTTTTTCCTGTCCATAGCAAGGAATATCTTTCCATTTTTTGAAATCATCTTCAATCTCTTTTTTCAAAGTAGTGTAATTTACACTGTATAGATCTTTTACTTATTTGTTAGATTATTGAACAGATTCTTAGATACACATGAATTACCAAAGCTGAATCAAGAAGACATAAAAATCTTGAATAACCCAATATCATCCACTGAAATTGAAAACGTAATAAAATACCAACAAAAAGCGCAGGTCCTGATGGATTCACAGCTGAATTCTATAAGAAATTTAGAGAAGATTTAATACCACCTTTTCTCAAACTCTTTGAAGAAATACAGAGGGAAGCCATTCTCCCAAACTCATTCTTCAAGGCAAGTATTATCCTGATACCAAAAGCAGAAAAGAACTAACCAAAAAAGAGAAATATAGGTCAATCTCCCTAGTGACCATAGATGCAAAAATTCTCAATAAAATACTAGCTAATAGAATGCAACAAATCATCAAGAAGATAGTACATCGTGATCAAGTGGGCTAAATTTGCAGGAATACAGGAATGATTCTATATACGCAAATCAATCAATGTAATACACTATATCAACAGAGCTAAAAGCTAGAATCATATGATCAGGTCAATAGATGCAGAAAATGCTTTTGGTAAAGTCCATCACTTATTCATGATAAAAACCCTACAAAAAATTGATATAGATGGACGTTACCTCAATCTGATAAAAGCCATCTACAACTAACCAACAGCCAACATTATACTTTCACTTTAAAATCAGGAACAAGATAAGGATATCCACTGTCACCACTCCCATTGAACATAGTTCTGGAGACATTAGCCAGAGCAATTAGATAAGAGAGAGAAATAAAAGCAATAAAGATAGGAAAGGATGGAGTGAAATTATCTTTATTTGCAGATAACATGGTAGTCTACATAGAAAACCCAAAAACTCCACCAAATGACTCCTAGAATTCACCAACGAATTCAGTAGCGTAGCTGCATACAAGGTCAACACTCAAAAATCAATAGCATTCCTATGCACAAACAACAAACATACTGAGAGAAACAAGAGAAACCATAATTTTCACAATAGCTTCCAAAAGTTTATGTGTCATATAAGCTACCATATACATACAGTAAATACAGTTCATCTAATTTAAACATTTCATTCAAAGGAAAGTCCATCCTAAATCCAAAACTACTTGAAAGCATGTTGTCTTAGCTACCGTTGTTGTTGCTGAGACAAAATACCTGACTTCCAAAGTTAAAGGAGGAAAGATAGAGGTGGAAAGTTCTTGCCATTTGCAGAGGTTTTGTTCCATAATTGTTAGTCTCCAAGGCAGGGTGGCTTGGCAGAGGGCATTAGAGACAAAAATTCATGGTGTCCCAAGACAGCAAAAGCAACAAGGAGGAGACAAGACTCTTCCTGTCCTTTATATTTTATGTAGGCTACCTGCCCTAGAGTGTGTGTAGCACTCACACCATTAGTCTTAGCCAGAGCTATGCCAGACCAATCAGTGGGCTGATTTAGCACTCACACAGCCTTAATCCTAGCATCATACGCTCTAGATTCAGTCACCTCCGCAAAAGCCCTATGACTACATGAGACTTTGTAGGGATATCTAGACACAAGCCATAACATAAATATATTGTCATTCTGATTACCAGAAAAGAAGAATCATAGGAAAATATAGTTTTCTACCTGCATTTTATCTTAGGGTTGTAAAATGGTACATGATTGTTAACTCAGAAAGTCTGAAAATTGTGTAATAACAATAATATAAGAATAGTAATGGGGAATGAAGATAATACTTGTTTGCACTGCTTTTCAGTTTTCTGTTCAACAACCCTGGGGAACTCGTGAATTATTGAATTAGGAAGTCAGAAAAACATAACTAGAGTTGGTGACAGGCAAACTCAGTGAAAGGAATAAAAGATCAAAGGGTAGATTTTTATGCATTTTTGGGTGAGAAGGGTTGACAAAGGAAAGTGGCTGCACAGTGCTGTGATTTATGCCATGAAAGCAAAAAGTGCGTGTTAGTAATGATAGGCTGTAGAAAGAAATGCAGTTTAAAAGGTACAAAAGAATCTAGGCACTCATACCATTTTATACTTCGCTGAAATCTCTCAAGTTTATATTGCTACAAAAGTAAAGACTCTAGTAAAATACAGAGTGAAATGGTATGCATGTAGTTGAATTTTAAGATAAGATCATATGATTTTTCTGGCCAGAAGACTCAAGTAACTGAAAATTATAAAAAATAACTACAGACAGTAATTTCCTTCTCCACAGAATTTAACTCAAAATGCTCATCTCTTTATTTGCTGCCACAATGCTTGTCTATTCCATTATTCACTCTCTGCGAGACTGATTCAATATACTTTTATTTAGCTTTCATCTGGTAACATCCCTCACTTTGCCTTTCCCCATCACATACCAATAAAATCCCTCATAATAGCATTTAACCTCAATTAGGTCATGACAGTCCATTATAAAATTTTCAAAAAGTTTTTATTTTTTATATATGGTTGTTACGGTTGATACATTATGTCAACTTGGGGAGTCTAGAGGTTTGGCTGAGTGACTCAGTAGGAAGTCAAGGTACTTACTTTGTACACATCCTGAGCCTGTGCAAGAGGAGGGCATGGACATTGTGTGAGAGCTACAGGCCCACTGGGTGGGGGTAGGCTGTTTACAGTGTAAGGGAGAAAGGGAGGCTGCTTGCAGCCTTTCCTCCTTTTTTGCTGGTTGTTTTGCTGTGCTCTGCTGCCACAAACAGTTTGCCCTCTGCCATGTGCCACTCTGCCTCTGAACCAGCCAAGTATGGACTGAAACCTCCACAAACTGTAAGCTAAATAAACCTTTCCTTTCTTCATTTTGCATGTTGGGTATTTTGTCGCAGCAACTAGAGTAAAGTAACCAAGACAGAATTTGGTACCAGGAGTGGGGTGGTTGCTGTGACTATACCTGACCATGTCGTTCAAGGCCCTTTGGAAATGGCTTGTAGGAAGAGCTTGGAAAGGTTTGGAGATGTCTGGTCAGAGCTCGAAAGACCAGAATGCTGACGGAAATCCTGCCAGTAAAGACCAGGTTTGAGAGGTTTCTGTTGGGAAGGACAGCATCAGCTGTTGGACTGCAGATAATGTATGTTGTGGCTTGACAAAAAGTTTGTCTGCATTTTGCTCATGTCCAGAGACTTTGCCTAAGACTGAGATTAAGGGCAGCAGTGAACTGATTAATCTGGCAAAAGAAATGTCAAGGCAGTCGAATGTTGGGGCAGTGGCATGGCTTTTGTTGGGAGCTTTTAGCCAGATTTATGTTGACAATCAAAAGCAAAGAGCCTAGCAGGATGATTTAAAATGTTGTGAGTTTGGCCAGAAAGGAAGCTCCAGTGAAACTGTGAATTGCAAAGATAAGGCTGAGGAGCTCTCTATTGCTGAGAAGGAGACCAAAGAGTGCCATGTTCCAGAATGGCGGTGGCGGCTGCACCAGGTTCCAGAATGGAGGCAGCATAGAGACGTTGCTCCTCAGAATTGGATTCAGTGTGCCCAGCGATCCAGGCACTCGATCCTTATGGCCAAGAGAGAGAGAGAAAAGTTTGGCTACTGCTCCAGATGGCAGCAGACCTTGGCATCATCCATGTGGCCCTGGCTTTAGATGCAAGGAAAATGCAAGAGTTCTGAGGTTAAATAGGCTTCCACCCAGATTTCAGAAGGCCTGGGAGGCCAGGCAGTATGCCCCTGAAAGGGCAATGTGTGAGTCTGTGAGTGTGAAGCAAAAGGTGCCCTGCACACCTCAGTTTAGAAAAGTCAGGACCATGGATCATCTAAGGAAATCTGCAAAGAGGGAGCAAAATGAGTCTAAGAGAGAAGCTGTGGGAGCTGTAATCACCAGAAGGGCCATGGGGGTGGACTCATGCAAGCCCTTTGGAGCTCACAATGTAAAACATGTTGCTATAGATGCTGGATGTGGAATTACAAGATACAATGTTAGCCCTGCTGGATTTTGGACTTGCTTTGGTCCCAATGCTCTGTATCCCCATTTGCGCCTTTTGGAATGGTAATGTTTATTTTGTGCCTTTAAATGTTGGAAGTGTTTAATTTGCATTTGTGTGGGGGCAAAATGTTATGGTTCTAATATAAGCATGTCTTTGTATCTGGAAACTGGTTTAAGGAAATGTGTTTGATTGCCAAGTTGACAAGCGGTGGAATGTTATGGTTGATACATTGTGTCAACTTGGGGAGTCTAGAGATTTGGTTGAGTGACTCAGCAGGAAGCCAGGGTGCTTACTTTGTACATATCCTAAGCCTGTGGAAGAGGAAGGCCTGGAGACTGTGTGAGAGCTACAGGCCCCCTGGGTGGGGGTAGGTTGTTTACAATGTAAGGGAAGAAAAGAGGCTGCTTCCAGCCGTTCCTCCCTTTTGCTGGTTGTTTGCTGCCATGAACATTTGCCCTCTGCCATGTGCCACTCTGCCTCAGAACCAGCCAAGTATGGACTGAAACCTCCACAAACTGTAAGCTAAATAAAACTTTCAGTTCTTCATTTTGGGTGTTGGGTGTTTTGTCTCAGCAACTAGAGTAAATTAACCAAGACAATGGTATACAGATCTTTTAAAATTATTTGTAGCTAGACTGGCAGTAAAATCCATTTTGTTAACTTTTTTGAGGGTGACAGGGATGCTACACATAGTTACACCAAATTACTCATTATGAACTCAGTAAAGCATGCTGAAAGATGCATGGTTATTTTGTCAATAATGATCTATGCTATTTGGTTCCTGCATGTATGGCTGACCACATTTCATTTCCCACTAGAACTTCATCACTTCATTTCAATCGTAAGGCTTCCTACTTGTTTAATACAAATATTTGTATTTGTTAAACACAAATTTTATAATTGCTATTCCCTTTACATGTCTATAATTTTCAAATTTACCCATTTTCTCAGTTACTACTTACCACATTTAAAATTTTTTTTTATTTTTCTTTACTTTATTTTTAAATTTCTCTTCCTGCCTGTTATTTAACTTTTTTCACAAGAATGGAATGATTTAAAAAGGAGGCATTTTTATTCCATTCTCCAGGCCAATAACTGGAGGTACATGAGAGACACTTAGCAATTGTTGAATAAATACCTAAATGGTGCAAACCACACAAGAATTTGGAAAGTTGGCATTAGAAGGGCTAAAAGCCCTCTAGAATTTTGAAACATTAATTGGTTTTAAGGAGCAAAACCAAGACTCAAGTGTGAAAGGAGGAAGATTTTAGAGTGACTCACTATAAACAGCACATTGCTTTTAAAACAGGTCTTATTGACATTTGTGAAGGGATCATCCTCTATTTACTATTATCTTGTTTATTTCAGGATTTTAGGATGTCTGGTTTCAGTTTTTTAAAGTCCAGTGATGTTTCTATTTGACAATAAAATTACCCCACATACATTTCAAATACTCTGTAAAGAGGCAGCATAGATTGAAAAATATAGATTTTTTTAAAGAATCTTGATGATCTTCAGATGGAGGGCCTGGATGGAAAGGGCCCAGTTGACGCCAACCTAAGAAAGACTCAGGGAGGACGAGGAGGAAGACTCTTAAATCAGGGTGCAAATAATTAAGGGTTAACATGTGCCAAGTATGTTCAAGCAACTTTGTTTTAATAGATTAAGATCCTGGAGAAATATGAATTTAAAGGCTGCAGTATTACAATGTATGTAAGCAGAAGGAAAAGTGAAACAAAACTTTGTAAATGAGAGGAACATTGTTGAAGGGAAGAGAGCAATGCGAAAATAAGAATATATATCGGCACAGGAACAAGTTCCCTGTGATGACTGTTGTCATTGAGTGCACCTAACTGTACCAATAAATTAAAATTAATTAAGAACTAACATGAGTGCAGGTCATTTTATCAAGTGAAAATATTTAGAAATAATATAACTCTTTCCCAACTGTCACCAGTTCCCAGGAATGAAAGCAGGAAAGTTCGTAGAAAAAAATGAGATGAAATAATGAAATTAGATAAAAATTTATGAGCTTAATCTATGAAAAATTAAAAATTTTATGTGTCAAAAGGAAGTAATTTCAATATTCTTCTCAATTATCCAAGAATAGTGAAATTTACAATTGAAAAGGATTTTTCTTCATCTTTGATACATTCCTCTGTGAAGCTTACTATTTACTGATGACTTACAAATTTATTAACATAACTGTCTGTTTTAAAAATTAAGTAAAATCATGTTTGAATGAATTTCCAGTTCATTTTATTTTCTAAATGTAAATTCAATGTATAATATTTGCAGAATACTAAAAATGTAAGCTAATAAAGAATGCTATGTATGATATCATCCGTATATTGTTATCTTACAATTGTTCACTCTCATATTGTATAGTTCATGGAATATTGTTCTAAAAGTATTTAAGTACTAATTTTTTATTTCCATGTAAGTTAAAATAATTTGTTATTACAGAATACTTTTATCCCAACTTATTGTGCTTCTGAGATGAATATAGGACTGGTTAAATTCAGTAATTTTCAATAAAGTAAAGAGCCTCGAAGTGAGATGAGGACAGTGGATATTCATGTCAAGTCTTAACCACACAACTGTTAGTGTAGACTATTTACTGCTCATTCAGGTTGTCAGGATATTTCATGTCAATCCTTCATTTCTGAAATTTTCAACACACTAAATTTGTAGATAAAATGATTTTGGAAATATTTAAACCATTTTTTTAATCAGAAAGAGTTTAATCTGTAATGTTTTCAATATCACACTTTTAAAAATATCATACACATATTAAGTCATTCAATAAATATTTACTGTTATGTATTAATGACTGACACTGACACTATTGAAGGGGATTGATTATAAAATGATAAGGCAAACATGCTCCTGCTGCTCACACCTACTGTCTAAGGAGACTTTCAGAGCCTAAAGGAAGTAAACAAATTTTAATCTGAAGTGTAGTTTTTAAGAAGGCATTGCAAATGTATAGGTGTATGTAGGTCATGTGTTAATAGTGAAGTTCAGAAATCAATCTGCTTTTTAAATCTTTATATAGACAATCTTTTGCAAAGGAGACGATACAGGAGTTTTGAAATAATATATCAGATATTAAAATTTGAAAGTTTATTTCATCTAATACATAGTTTTGCAACCTACAAAATAGAGGCACTACTATTTCCTGTACTGGCACATTTTGTTAAACATTAAATTAAGCATCATCGGTAATATATAGTGGCCAGAATGTTTGTGCATGTGTGCATGATAGCCACATGTTATATCACTCCATGCAGTCAGCCCTCTTTATGTGTGGGTTACACATCTGTGGAGTCAACCAACTGAAAAGTGGGAAAAAATTACTTCTATCTGAAAATGAACAGATCTTTTAATAATTTCAAGAAACAGTAGACTATACCAACTATTTAGTTATGTGATATAGATAAACAAAAGATGAAATAAAGTATACTGTAGGATACACCTAAGTTATGTGTGAACACTGCACCATTTTATGTAGTGCACTTGAAGAGCTATAGCTTTGGGATCTGGGGGGACTCCGGGGACAATCCCCTATGGATACTGAAGGACTGTTGTGCTCCAGAGAGTTCTCAGTGTGGTCAGGAACGCTAGGCTGAAAACAAACAAAAACCAAATCACGACGCCCTGGGGACCCTCAAAAGTAGTAAATCCTCACTTTGTAGCGGGACTAAAACACTTCAAAGAGTGAAAATGTGAAATAAGAAAAATAAACTTTAAATGCAATTTTTAGTATGTAATAAAAACTAAAATTGGGTCATTAAAATATAGCGGCAACCGCAGTACATTATCTACTAGTTGAGTTCTTTGAAAAAGATAGGATACTCTTAGGAGGATATGTGAATATGATACCCCCCAGAAAGCATTTTTAGTACGATTGGAATCAAAGTATTTAGAAATAAATATTAACAAGACTCAAGAAAAAATGTTTCAGAAGTTATTCATTTATGTACAATTTGAGTAGAATGGACAACAAAACACAGAAAAGAACTTTTATTAAAATATATTAAGGCAAAAAATTGCAATAATTTTGTAGCAGAACAGAAAATACAGTCCAGAAACAGACTGATGACAGCTCATAAAAAGAACAAACTTGAAAGAAAAAAATTCTTACTCACTACACCAGAGTAAAATGCTTAAGAGAAGTAGAATATAAGAAATAAGGAAAAATAAATGAAAGTCCATTGATGTATTTTTTTAAATTCCATCATACTTTATTAAAACCTATTATATATTCTTAATTCCATAACACAGAGTAAAAATTTAGATAACAGAGATGTTCCATATGGAGAAACAGTAGAACACAGTGATCAAAGATGTGAAATTGTAATTAAGGAAACATGGCCGATAATATTGATATTAGTTTTGAAAATCAGTGAGGATTAAGAAAGGGAAAAGAAAAGAATCAATCCATCAGACTTTCAAAGTATTATTAACAAATAACCTTATACATTTAGAGTGAACACATTAAAAGAAGAAGAAAAATCACACAAAAACCAGAATTGCGGAGTAGAAAGAATGAGAACCACTTCGCTGGCTCCTCTAGCTTCCTATGGTTCTCTCTAAAGTAGAAGATGTTAGAATATTTAATACAAAATATAACCCTGACCTGTGTATCAAACATATATGAAGGACCTTTAATTCTTCTCTCATTTCTCATCCTGTATAATATTTTAGTGGTTATCAATATTACAAGTGGACATATCAGAAAAATATGTACCAACCACTATGTAATGGTGGTTGAATGCAGGAAAGGAGGATTACAAAATTGTCACTGAACAGAGTCAAGGAGGCATTGTTAATTGCTATATGGACTAGGTGCATTTTAGGCAAAGATAGCTTTCAATGACACTTTGTTATTTAGAATGTTTAAAAGAGAAAGTATGTTAAATAGTTCAAGTTGTGCCATAGGGCAGATATAAAAATATAGCTTCCAGTTTTCTCAAGCAGCTTTAGCATGACTTCTTTGTTATTACTGATGACATTCTGAAAATTAAGTTGCTCAAACTTTTTCTGAGTATCACGCTTGCTTCATAATTGTCCAGTCAAATTTATTGGAGAAGAACTGAAAATGAAAGAAGGATTTGAAAAACAACATGCTAATATTTTTGGGTTTTCGGAGTATCTTTATTAGATTCTAGGGTTCAGTTTTGAACATAGTTCATGTGTAGAAATTTATCCAGGCAGCAGTAGTATTGCCATGAGCAAGCTGCACTGTATCTCTGCTGTGTTGCTAGCAGAAATATCTTTTCATTTTCTCACTTCAGAAGGATTCTGTAAGCTACCTAGTGAACTTTAAATTATCATTTTTCTGCTTCCATTAGCTAGACAAGTTTTTCACATTTGTATGAGGCTTAAAGAAATGTATATAGTTTATGGTAAAACTATCTGTTGAAGAGCAGCAGATGTTTCACATTAGATGAAATAAAATACATCAATTTGACCTTCTATGCTTGTGCTTTCCATGTTTTTCAAGACTTTTTTTTAATCTACAAAGAGTAGTAAACATGTTCTTGTATGTTTTATTCCAGTAAAGGCTTTGCAGCCCTTCATTTAGGCCTTTTCCCCTATAGCATGAGGAAAGCTGTTATTACCCTTTTCCTCTTCTCATACGGCTCTTAAGGTCTTCTGCTATCACTCATTGTAGGTAATTGGCCTCCCACGGAACTGTTTTAGTGCATTCATCAAAAACCATATGGCCAGTCCTCCACGTAGAAGCCAGGGAGTCTTCGCTCCTGTCAACACAAGAAAAAAAAAAAAGGTAAGCAATTGAAAATAAAGCTCTTTTGTCAGATCCATTAGCAAACTGAGGCTGCAGGTTAAATTGCTGCACTGCTAACTGGAGAACATACGGGCATGTATGGAATATCAGAGATTAGCAGGAGCAGAAGCCCAGGATCACACACACCAAAGAGAGCCAATAACGGTAGCGATACTTTAAACTGTAATTGGAAAATTGATGGAAGCTCAATGCAAACTAGTTTGACATTTATAACCTCTGAGGTGCCTGACTGGGAGGTCACATTTTTATGAGTTTTAACTTCAGGCCACCTACTAGGTTCTATATTGTTTTACAGTGAGTTTTTTTTTTTACTTACTATATATATTTTTTTTTCAAATTTTATTTTATATTAGCACAGCACATGCTGCAGTTACATTCTTCATGGGGAGTTGCACATATATACATGGTGTTCATACCCAGCAGAGTCCTACTCTGCTCAAAGGAATGGTAAACTTGAATCATCTGTAGGAAACTGGAAGCACATCAAGACTGTGATGTTAAGGGGAATAAATCAGATACACAAGTTAAGCATCACGTGGTTTCTCTAGGAGTACAACAGACCTTGTGAAAGGAAAGGAAACTGCTCAAACGGAAAGAACAACTGGAGTGAGGGAAAAGAGAAAAGAAAGAAGGGCAAAAATATGTATACATATATACACAGGATAGCTAACATGGTTGTACTACTGACTTCTATTGCTCTATTGAAAGGTACAGTTAATGTTTAAGTGTTTGATCAACCTTACATGTCTATATTTGTTGATCTGCATATCCAAATTGAGAATATCAATATGTAATAGAACAAGCATTGTTAATTTCCTATCATCTTGTCTGAGAATCTGTATTGCTCGCATTATTTTGTGTTATTTTCTAAGTGTATATGTGTTTGTTAAGAAAAAGATAGAAATCCCAAATATATATAAAAGGGAAAGTGAAAGATGCATAACAGGAATCAGAAAGATAGATCTTTTGCAGACAGGAAGGGCACTAAGGGATGGAAGGAAAGGAAGGGTGAAAAGGAATTAGATGAAAATATATTGGGATGTGTTGTGTACATTATGTACATTATGTAAATTAAAGATAGGAGAAAAAGTCCCCTGTGCTACCAGTCAGGTGAATAAAGAAACAACTCCGAGTTCTCTGGGTGTCTTAGTGACAGCTGTCCTCAAAGGAGACGATATTAGATCCTAACTGGCTAAGCTTTTATCAGTGAGAGACTTTCTCGTGGGAAGGTTAATGCCAAAGTCGAGCCTGTCCAGCCTTCAATGTGAGGGAAGGACAGTTTCCCGTCAGGCTCAGTAAAAGACTCAGATGGATTCACAGGACTATGGGATCTTCTTCCATATCTCACCACCATTTCAATAAAACTCCCGTATAGTAACAAGGGGTTAGAACTACAAGATCTGCAAATCTTAGAACCTAATTAAAAATCTAAAGAAAACTCACAGACAAAAGAAGAGAAAACAAAAGAATACTGCAGAAAAATTTGGCCTTGACACCAGTTACAGCAAATAGTAAACCTCAACCATATAAACATCTAACTTTTCCAGGAAGTCCTGACTACTCACTCCCATTTAACTAATGCGCCAGCACCAGGCTTACCACACATTGCAAAGCATGCTGAAAGCCAAGGGGGAAGAAACACACACAGAAATTATCTGAAGAAACAATAGCCAGACTCCAACGTGACAGGGGTTTAGAAATTGTTGGACCAAAATTTAACACCCTGAGCCATGTGCAAAGGTACATGGGGAAAGAGTAAACACTCTGTAGGAGCAAAGCAGTAAGGACGCCAGAAATGTGAAAACTGTCATACGGTATTTAAAAACAGTGATAGAAACAAAAATCATGCAACAAAAGATGTCTTTTAGGATTTCATCAGTAAACTAGACCTGAGAAAGGGATAATCAGTGAACTTGATATTTCAGTAGGAAGATTCAAAACTGAAATAGAGCAGGGGGTGAGAGAAAATGGAAAAAGAATATGGAATCACCCTAAATGGCACAGTATATGACACCAGAATCCCAAAGGAAGGAAAGGAAATGGGGAAAATTATTCTAAGAAGTACGACCATGTAGAAAGCCAGTTTTCCAGCACCATTTATCAAAGAGACTTTTGTCCAGGGGATGTGTTGGGCTCCTTTCACAAAGATAAGGTGGCTGAGTGTGTTGGGGACTGTGCCTGCATCTTCTGTTCTGTTCCACTGATCCTCAGGCCTGTTTTATTTTATTTCATGTCTAGTTTTCTTCTTCACTTTAAAAAAGTGAGAAACTGTTATGGGGAAAAAAAGAAAGGAAGGAATGGAAAAGGATACACATAGATATACACACACACACAGGAAAGTTAAATAGTTGTATGGCTAGTTTCTCTTAGTTCATTGAAAATTGTCTAGTATTGTTCAAACAGTATTTCATGCCTGTATCTTACACTTTGAGTAACTACTATGTAGACAACAATGTGCGATGTACTAATTATTGTTACTGTCCTACTAGCCCGTTTTGAAACTCTGTTTTATTTTCGTTTTTACTTTTTTCTCTTTAAAATAAAGAAAATTTAAAAATAGAAAAAAAGAACAGTGGGAAATTTTCTAAAACTGGTGACTGAAACTGCAGCTTTAGTACAGGAAGCTCAGAATGCTGAGAAAAATAAAGATCAGTTAATTTTTTTATGGGCACCATATATTACAATTGCAGAAAAGTTAAACATGTAGTCAAAACTTTACAGAGGAAGGGGAAAAATCTTAACCTGCAGAAGAACAGCAATGAGCATAACACTGGACATTGAAATTACCTACTCAATTTTAAATTAAGAAGGTTACACAGCAAGAAATATAATTTCATTGATAAATTAGAATTTAACTGTCAGTATACATATTGCTCATTTAAAAATTTATACTAATCACCAAGTTTTAACAGATTGCGTTTTTAAACCTTCATAAAAATGTGAAAATTTTGCTAAAAATATAAATAGAAGTATGTGATACAGTGTTAATTTATTATCAATTGATATCCAATAGTATTTTGAATGTTATAAATTGTGGGATAAGAAAGAGTAACACATTGTCACTTGAAACGTAAATTACAGTGTTTGAAAAAGTACTAATTAAATTAATAGGTGTGGCTGATACTGGTGATGAGCTTGATCGGTTGTTTCAAAATTCTATGTAGCATTTAGAAGCTTGTTTCATCTTTTTCTATTCTGTGTTGGAAATGCAACCCAGGGCCTTGTGCACGCTTCATAAGCACTGCAACTGAGATACAACTCCAGCCCACATCCTTTGATATTTGGGATTAAGTTAGGTTTAGAGTTCTCCTAGTTGATGTATTTGGGTAGTTTTTAATTAGGAACTGAATGTCTACGGTCATACCACCCTGAACACACCTGATCTTGTCTGATTAGGAACTGAAATATTCAGAGATAAGTGTATATAAGAAGGCATTCATTTTGCTAGTATTGATTATAAAAAAATCAACATAGTTCTCATGTCCGAATGTGTAATGGAAGCTTCACAGTTCTGAATTCTAGATTGTGGTAGTGACAGTATTTACTGGGAAACACAATCTTGCTTTGTGTTATATATTAGTTTCTAGACCAAGATCACAGACTTTCCACCTTAATTTCCTTCATTAAAATTCTTTTTATGTAAACTATCAAAAGTGGTATAGATTACCTGTGATTAAAAATATTAATTAATAACAATGTTACAATAATCATTCAGTTTTAGTTTGGCACCTGATAACCCATTCCATTCAGTGATGAATCAATGAGATACTTATGTAACCAACTTTTGTCCTCCAGAATGAAAAGAAATCTCAGATAGATTGAGTCATTGAAAACAAAGAACAAGCAAGAAATCAGTCAGGATCATGAGGAGAATTAGAATTGTGAGATTGATTGTCTCTTTATCCACCATGAAGAACAGCAGTAATGTTTTAAAATATTTCATATCATTGACTTTGGAAAGCTCAAACAAGAAAAGCTTCAACGTTTGCATAACTGAATAAATATCTGCTTCTGCTTCTTTTTGTAGCTTTGAGAACTGCAGCACAGCTACTACAACTTCACAAGTCTTGTTTTTACTTTTGCTCTCTCCCTGCTCTCTGTTTCTCTCTCTTCCTCTGTTTCTCTTTCTCCTCTAGCTCTCCTCTCTCTCTCTCTCCCTCTCTCTCCCTCTCTCTCTCTCTCTCTCTCTCTCTCTCTCTCTCTCATTTTTGTTTTTTGTTTTTTGGTTAGATGTGGAGAACTATTGTTTAGGGAAGAATAGGAACCCATGAGTCTGGATTGTTAACATATCTAAGCACCGAAACTGTACAGTCCCAAAGCAGTCCCTGCTCCTGGTAAAGCAATTTTATTTTTACCTCTATCTTTCTTGAAAATCATGAAGATCCTTATTTACTCTATAAGGTGATGCTACTCTTCTTGCAGTTTTGTATCCTTCATTTTCTTGAGACCTAAAATTAAAATTTGATCCCCAAGTAACTCAAAGGAATAAAATATCTATTTTAGAAGACAGTGACATTTTATTGTTTAAGTAAAAGCATTTTAAATGTATCTGGAAATTGTTGCAAAGTTACTTAATCAAGAAAGAAAAGAATATTTGCTTTCAACTATGTCTACTTTTGTGAAGTTACCTACCAGAGTTTATATCTTAATAAGATTTATTGAGCAGTTCAAGTACACTACTTATATTCTTTACTGAATCATAGACAGCATAGACTACAAAAAGTGAACTGGAATGCTGGAAATTCCACAATATAACTCAGAGTAAGAAGCTAGCATTATGAGAAATGAATATATTATATATAGAACACCAGCCAGAATAGAAGGTATGGGATTAAGACATTATGAACAGGAGTTCTTTCTTTTCAATCTCCCATATTACCTGGGGATCAAGGTGGGAAATGATACATTTTAAATAAACACCTCGATTGAAAGTAGAGAACTTTAGAATTTTAGTGTTATGTAGGCCAAGGAGAAATCAAATGAGACTGAGACTTTGAAGGTGCATGTTAGATTTTTTTAAAATGTATTAAATTGAACTCTAGTCAGGACTTACTTTCTAGTTTAAATATAGTTCTGCTTTTTATGCTTATATAAACTTGAATGTATTTAGTATTACAAATCAATACAGAGATCAAACTGAAGGAGAACAAGGATATAAACTTGAGGGCAATGCTTCCATCTTTCCATATTGTCTATGTCCCTGCAAAGACACATTACCTTTTTTCCTAAAAAAGTAAAGCTTCACCCCAACGTATGAGTAACAAATAATGGTATTTGAATCCGTTTGAACTAGTAGATCAAAAGAAATTTTTTAACATGAATGGATCTGCCTCAAAAGTGATTTACTGAAAGTAATTAAATATTTGAGAATATGCCTTAAGTATGAAGACAGTCTTCTCATAAGTTAGTTCTTCCCACAAATTAGTTCATCTAAACTTCCTCACGGACCTCTCCTAATTAAATGGAAATGTAGTCCAGTCTAGCAGTAAGCTGTCCTTTCCCCACGGCAGCCCAGCTTTCCTCTATGGCCTCATTATCTGACTGTCTGTGGTGGCAATGCTGAGAATTTGCATATTGTCAAATGTTCATTGCTTTGAAATTTATTAGACTGCTGACAATTCTGAATATTACCCCATGTATAACCTCCAAAAGAGCAAAACATATAGCTTTAGATTACTCTATTATGAACTGTTACTTTTCCAAAGTGTTGACTGCAGCACACTTGCGCAAAAATGTAAAGTATGAAAAATACAGTTTCAACTGACATGATAAATACAGCACACAAAATGCAATTATAGCAGAGAGTTGGAATCCGAAGGTTGAAACACAAGTGTAACCCACTGATACAGCAGTCACGTACTCGGAGAGAAAAGCACGGTAAACACGGACCGCTGGTACACAGTCGGAAAGGCGCTCTTCCTCTGCGAGGCAAAGCAGTTGTGAATCACATACTTCTTATCCCTTCAGTGCAGTGTTCTTCGGGCTCATTTCAGAAAACTATGCTACAAAAGCTTGAACTAAAAACGATTTAATTAAAATTTTGTAATCAGGAAAAGAAGGAATGGAAAGAAACACATTTCTGAGTACAAAATACTTATGTGTAAATCAATAATTATTTTAACGTTGAAAATGTCTTTAGTGCTGAAAGTGGTTAAATTACCAGTGCAAGCACAGAGTATAGAAGAATTAAGTTTTTATCAAATAATAATTAGCATATTGCACTTTTGAATGAAAGATTATCAAGTTCCAAATTTATATTTCAAAAAGCCTGCAAGGCTGCCTTAGTAAAATATGTTGACTTGTTTCTTGGTGTTAAAATAAATGAGGAAAATTAGAGAACACAGATTGAACTGGAAGTAAAGAATAACATTCCACTTAATTTTATTCCTTTGTTTTAAATTTTTAAAATTTTGTATGGAAACATCACCTCATATTTGTAATTAAATGAACTTTTAATAGTTTAGATGAATCTATCACATATCAACAATTGATAAACTTTTGTTGAATCATAATTTTACTCTATTTTGCTTTTATTTAGGAGTATGTTTGTAATACACATGGGTTTACCCCTTGTAGGGTATAGATACATTACAATGACACATCTTAATTTTCATTTCCTTTCCCTTCCCTGCTTCCCCCTTCTGCGTCTCTTGGCCTCCTGCTCTATAATTCTTTATTTTGGTTGGATCCTTGTCCAATTTTTGAATCTGAGAAATGTAGCTTCCAGTTATGACTTTGGGAGTACATCTTTCCTTTAACTTTAATTAAGAAGCTTGAGGTATACTGGTGTTAAAATGTCCCTGACATTTTCATAGAATTCAAGACATGAACTTTTCTTAGTTGGTGGGTTATTTGTTACTGCTTTGATTCCCATGTCTGTTACTGGATTGTTCAGTGTTTTAAAATCATCTCTTTTCTGTTTTGGTGCTTCATATGTGTCTAGGAATCTATGCATTTCTTCTAAGTTGTCCAGTTCATTGGCATACAGGTTTTGGAAATAGTTGCTAATTGTCTTCCGAATTTCAGCAGTGTCTATTGTGCTTTAACTCTTTTTACTTCTAATTGCATTGATTTGGGTCTTTTCTCCTTTCTCTTGTTCTTTGTTTCTGTTTTGCGAGTGGTGAACGTTGGCGAAGGGCTCATTTCTTGCGTTCTCTCTTGTGAAGAGCAAGCTCTCCAATGCATTGACCCTTTGTACTGTTTTACGGCCTCCGTGTCATTCCTTGCTGCTCGAATCTCTATAATTCCCTTTTTTTTTGGCGTTATCTGTAGATTTGTACTGTTCCTGTTTTCCCCCTAAAACCTGAGGTGCATCATCAGGTTATTTATCTGCACTCCTTTTGCTTCGTGATGTGATCATTTACAGCTATAAACTTTATTTTAGGACAGCTATCCTGTGTCCCATAAATTCTGATATATTTTAGGCCTAAAACTATCTCATTTCTTCTGTAATTCAGTATTTAGTTAAGAGCATTTTGTTTAGCTTCATATATTTGCACAATGAGTGTTTGCCTTGATTTCTAACTTCATTGTGCCATGATCTGCTTGGTATGATTCTAGCATAATATGCATGGTAGAATTTCAATTCTTTTATACTTACTTAAACGGACTATTGTTTGGTGTATGGCTATTGTACAGATAGTTACAAGCGCTGTTGAAAAGAATGTATTTTCTGTTCTTCCTGAGTGGAATGCAGATGTCTGTTAAGTCCAGTTATTCAGAGGTTTTGTTCAACTGGTATTTTTATGTTGTTTTCCGTCTATGTGTAGCAGTGGAGTGCTGAGGACTCCTAGGTCTTTATCTGATCTTTTCTCTCTGGTCATATTTATTTCATGAAGTTGGATGTGCTGTTGTCCAGTGTGTGTATGTTAATGATTGTTATTTCTTCCTGTTCTTTATTTTCCTTAAACAATATGTAATGACTTCTTCGCCTCTTTTGATCAGTTTTGACTGGAGGCCCAACTCATCTAAATATAAACAACCGCGCTGGATTTATTTCAGCTTCCTGTCATACCGGATATTTTGTTCCATGTTATTACTTTTAGTTTGTGGGATTCTTTTGTGATTATTTATGTGAAATTGAAAATATATTTTGTTAAACTTCATATAAAAGGATGCTCTAATCCAGAAGTCTTGAGAATGATTTCTAGGAAAGCACATTCATGCGTACATAGGTGATACACATATAATTGTGATTTCTTATCTTTGATTCATTATATAAAAGATTTTGGCAGTTAGTTGCTTCACGTAGAAAAAGTAAATAACCAAAATTTGATGATTCTAAATTTACAATAGAAAAATACCAACACCATTTAGTAATTCTCTAGAATGCAAAGGCACTTTAATTACAACTATGAGATGTTCTTTAATCTGCTGAATAATTGTCTCATTTCCAGTGTTTCTTTAAAACACATTTGTCTTTAACCACAATCATAGTTTTGTTATATTGAATTCTTATTTGTATGCAGGGTCCAATACTTGTTATTTATAGTAAGTTTTCCTTGCCTCTGGTATTCCTACAGTAAAGAAGGTGACCTGAAACTAATTGAAATGATTCTCTTTACAGTAGATATTTGTATAATTGCATTGGTCTTGAATAAAAATATTTCATCACAGAATAGACTTCATATAATTGCAAAGCTCTGTTACAAAGTAGCAACCAATGCCATATTAATCCTTTGTAAGTCAGCTTCTCAGCCTATATTTTAGTTACACAAAAATGGCATCCAAGAGCCAGAAATGGAACATAAAACAGTCACTTACAAAACGTAACCCTCTTACAAATAACTTACAATAGCATCTTTTGTGATTAGATGTGTTTCTGTTATGCAGCATATCACTGGTATTATTTCTTGATCCATTCTGCCAGTCATTGTCTGCTGACTACCCATTTGAACATTCACTTTGAGAGTTGTTACTGAAAGACACTGACTTCTTGTTCTTGCCTTATGTTCCTGTTTCTTACTCCTTAGCTTTCCTTTCAACTTAACTGGTCATCCTACTTGAGTATCCATTTTCTTACATCTTTCCTCTTTTATGGCTTTGTGATCTCTTTTTAGGGTATCCTTGAGAAATGTTTGTAGCATTCCTTTGTTAGTCATGAATTTCATTAGATTCTATTTATCATGAAAATATCTTATTTCTCCATCAATTTTGAGAGACAGTATATAAGGCATCATCCGGGTTGGAAGTCGTTTCCTTTTGGGAAAAAAAGTAAGAATAGTGCAAATCTAAATCTAGTGCAAATCTCTCCTGGCCTTTAAGTTTTGTACTGAGACATCTACCAGTAGTAATTCTCATGAGTTTTTCTTTATAAATGCTTCTGTGCTTTTTTGGGAGACAAGGGAGCTTTTCTGAGTCTGCTCTTGCGTTGGGCTTCCAAGGTTTTGGCTAATGTGCCACGGACAGTTTATTTGCTAATAGTGGCTCTGCCAAGTTCTGTAAGACTCACTTATCTGTATGTTAAATTCTTTTATCTTATTTGAAAAGTTCTTTTATTATTTCAGTAAACAATTTTTTCATATTGTTTTTGCTATTTTCTTATATTTCACGCTAATTAATCTTAGGAGCTTTGGATCTATCTTTCATGTTTTCTCATTGTTTTTAAGTTATCTCTCATTAACTGATCACTCACAACAGCTGTGTCTTCTAATTCTTCTATGCAGTTATCACATTGGTCACTTCTGCCTCCCAAACATTCAATAGAATTTTTAATTTCTTTGATTTCTGTTTAAAACCCTGTTTTGGTCTTTATTCTTTACTATGTTGTCATTCATGTTTTACCTTATTTGATTTTTTTTTCATTTTTATTCATGTCTTCTGCACACTCCCATAATTTTATTTATTAAAATGTTGGCCCAGTGTTTTATCACTTACATCTTCTCTTAGTATGCCAAATGCCTCTTTGATCTTTAGTTATTCCCTCTGATGTCACTTCAAAAAATTCAGGTATGTGGCTTTCAGTTTGTTCCCCTTCAGTGCCCCATTGATTAGTTTGGGGAAAGTTGGGAAGTTTTGGAGACATTTTGTTGGTTTGTCTTGTCATATTTCTGTGTTTTTGTTATTTCTTTGTGCTGAGGCTTCTGGGTTGGTTATAGTGGAAACCTTGGTTTCTAATATGGAGACATTCTTAGTTAACCTCTAATATTCAGAAGTGTCCTTTTTGCATGACTAACTATTGGCTTTTGCCTCTGTCTCAGAGTCCAAACAACCCTGTTTACTTCAGATGGAAAGTTGTAGTGCATTTGGACCAGCACTCAGTTTTGCAGGAATTGGAGACAGTATTGTTAGTGACAACCAGGCAATCCAGACATTGACATCTCAAGAAAACAAATAAATATTAATAACTCTCTTGCTTTGGCTGTAATAATGAACATCGATTACAGCATTGAATACAAAATTGCATCAAATACAAAATATTGGAAAACTTTAGGGACTAAAATAGTGCCACTCTTGTCCATAGCAAAGAGATCTATAATTATAATATAAATATTGAAGTAAATAGAATATTGACCTATGATTTGTCTATAGCAAATATCTACTAAAGTGAGACAGTCTTACCCCTACTAGTAATAGCACAGTATTCAATGCTAGTAATGTAAAGTTAAATATCTATCTAGAGATTCATAAAGCTTAGTAGTTACAGTAGAGAAGGTGGAGAAGATGAGAATTTGAAGAATGAAAACAAAGAATATAAGAAAAATTAATCCATGGGACATGAGAGAAAAGTAAGATAGGTGGTTACATTAAGGGTTAAAAGGAAGTTAATACTGATAGGAAATTAATATTGTTAGTTGCAAGATAGAATAAATGAAAAGAGAAGAAAATATAAACAGAGAATGAAACTAAGAGATAAAATGAGGAGAAGGAAGAGAAAAATTTAGAAGAGACAAAAAAGAAAATATAAAAACAAAAAGGAGAAGAAAACCCCTAGACCCCCAAAAACCCAAACAAAGGAAAGATTAAAAATAGAACATAGGAAAATTAAAAAATTATTGAATCAAAGAAAAAAATCCTGTGTTATTGAATGAGTGATTTATTTCTATCATTTTAATTTCTACCCAGTCATGATTTCATGTGAGTAGCTTGAGGACCTATAATTTTTTGAGGTGCTCTCTTCATATTAGAGGCCTCTTGGTTCATTCCCCAAGCTTGTGGATACTATTTGTGGTGTATTGACAACTGGTGGTCAACTTTTAACATGCAGCTGGACTGAACCAGTGTGGCATTTTCTGGGCATAGGAAGCCCACCTGAGGATTTTTTCCAGCAGTATAAGGGGCAGAGCTGGAAAGGAAGTAGTTTAGAGGCTGTGGAAAGCTGTTAGAGGGCTTTTGGTTTTCCTGGAGGAAACTGTCGTGCTGGCTCTCCTTATGAACTTGCTATTCTCATCACTGGAGGAGCTAGGACCTTACTGTCACTGAGAATGGCTATAGTTAACTTTGGGGAGCCCTGGTCATCACTTTGAGCATTGCTTCCCAGCTCCAGAGAGGAACATGGCGCACTGCTCAGTCACCTGAAGAAGCTTGTGGCATAAATTGTCCTGATGGGAACTCAGCTGTTCTCTTCTTTGGAGGAGCTTAAGACCTCACTGTTGCTGAGGATGGCTGTGGTACTTTTCAGAGGAGCTCTGTTTCTTACTTTGAGCATTGATTCCTGGCTCCAGTACAGGTCCCTCAGCCTGGAAACACAGACCTTCATTCCACTGGCATAGAGTTTCCAGCTGCCGCCATTGACCTTTAGTCCTTTCCAGTGAAGATCCATGAAACAGTCCTACATGTGACATTGTCATGAGCTCTTGGCCTCCAGTTGAACCTGTGAGGGACATTAACATGGGCCCTAGGTCTTCAGCTGAACTCATGCAGGACATTACCATGAGATCCAGGCCCTCAGCTGGATTCTTTTGGTCTTTAGTGTGTGGACAGATTTCCTACATTCTCTTTGTATATGACTCTTTGGGTAACTATTGTAAAATAGTTACTATTTTACAATAAACTATGTGTCCTGTATTGTTCCCCTTGCAAAATCCAAAACCAAACCACCGTTTAAGCCAAGGCATGTCCTTGTGCCCTTTGGTAGGTGGGGATAATGAGCCACACTCTGGTCTCTAATGGATGTAGGCAGGAAGTCAGGGTGAAAGAGGGCTGTTGGAATTATTGTGCTTATGTGTGGTTTCTTGTTGCTCCTTCTTTCC
This sequence comes from Dinomys branickii, assembly GCA_004027595.1. Taxonomy (NCBI): domain Eukaryota; kingdom Metazoa; phylum Chordata; class Mammalia; order Rodentia; family Dinomyidae; genus Dinomys; species Dinomys branickii. The sequence goes on along the minus strand of PVLD010014709.1, from coordinate 12,028 downwards.
TCAGGGTCTTTTGGGGTCAAGCTGGTTGGTTATTCTTTGATTCTGTTGCCCAAAACTGTGATCCTCTTGGGGAGGGAACTTCTCAACCAGCAGGTGTTTGCCTACTTACTTCGGGCATAAGCGCTGCACCAGTAGCAGGGGTCTGCCTGTCACATGGGGGAGGGAGTCCTTCCTCAGGGAGGTGTCTTCTCACAGGGTGCTACTCCACCACAGGAGCCTCTTGGTCATGTGGGGCAGGGTAAGGGCTTGCAATATCTTTTGAATATTAATCTTGGGCAAGATGGTCTTTTAATTTATTTATATACAATACATTAAGCTGACTTCACCAAGTAGGAAAAATGATATCTCAAGCATGCTTACTATGCCTTTCTTTTATCTGTCTACTTACATTTTATGTATTCACTAATTTCCTTGTATATCCAAATGTGATTCATTGTCAAATGTAACTAATTGTTCGCAAAACCTACCCTGATTTGAAATAAGTTTTTTCACTTATCACTGGGGTCATTTTCACTTTTTAAAACATATTATCAATCGTTATTTCTTGTTTATAATTCATGTGCTTTTTTATTTATTTTGAAGCTCTTGGAATTTTTATTTTTAAAATAATTAATTTTGAAACTACTGCAATTATTTTTGCTGTTTGTAAACATTCTTTGCTTTGCACTCTAGAAATTGCAATTATTTGTTGATGTAAAATTTTATTTTAGCTTATTAATACATGTATGTAATACATAATGTTTACATTCCTTGTGAGGTATTGGTACATGTATTGTACCAATAATGCATTATATAACACATCCCAATTCCATTTTATCATTTCCTACTCCCCCCTTCTCCACCCACTTTCCATCTCTTTCTTTATATTTAAAATACAAGCTCATCGGGGATATAGCTCAGTGGAATAAGCGCTTGCCTAGCAAGCGCAGGGTCCTGAGTTCGATCCCCAGTACCTCAAAAAAAAAAAAAAAATACAAGCTCATCAATTATTTCTTTCAGCACAATTTTTAGAAAGAACAAAGTCACCCATGATCTCCCTTTTTAGAGATTTCACTGTTGATACTTCAGCAGCATTGATTGTATTTAAGACCATAATGTTAAAAGAAATAAATCAGACACACAAGCTTGGTTATTCTCATATGAGAAATCTAAAGTATAATAAATTGAAAAGCAAAGTAAATGATACATAATAACAAACAGGGGCATAAGTCATTTGTAAAAGGGAAGGGAACCAAGAGATGGAGGAGAGAGAAAGAGGGAAGTAGAAGGGGATCTAAAAATGTTTAAGGTGTGTTCTGTCCTGCACCAACTCTGCAGGGGAATATAACCACTATATACTGCAAACATGGACAGATAATATTTTTTAATTACTTAAAAAATAGCAATGTATATTTCCTGAAAGTCCTTTTATTATGGAAGCTAAAACCATTTTGTCTAGCAGATCCTACATGTTAACGAAGACATTGTTATTGTATATGTGGGCATCATCCTTCTACTACTTAGAGAGAGACTTCATACTTCTTTACTGGTGTTTAATAAGGATATATACTTGAATATTTTTGTAATGACTCTTTCAAATTGTTCCTTCTATTATGCATCAGTTGTTGGGAGTGGTCAAAAACATATCAGGTATCTCAATGACAATGGAGAATCCCAGAAGGCTTCAGAAAATCATCACAAGATTTTGTTCCTTACCAGGTTACTTTCAGATGGCTTTTGTACAACAGGGCTAGCGCTCTTGAATTAGAGAATGTTCAGACCACAAGAATGGGAAGATCTGAAGCTCATGCAGCCCAGTGCCTCTCAAACTGCATCTAAGAGAATTATCTATGGGTTAGGTGTTCTGTTTCCAGGGCTCAGTCTGTTGCTGGTTTCCACTGCACACACGAGCTCAGAGGGCAACCAGTGCTTGGCACATGCTTGACAAGTACCTGCCAAAGCAGGGAAATGCAGAAATGAGTGCAAAGAGCAACGGGAGGCTGATTGAAGTGGCACTTTACGTGGTCTGTAATGCCTGAGTCTAATCAGAATAGCTGACTGACCCGATACCAAAGATTCCAAAGGGATGGAAACATGCTTACAAGTGGGTTGACTTAAAGAAAACTTTCTATGTCCTCATCCCCACCCCTTTTGAAAAAATCTATGTCTATATTTCCTATTATCTGTGTTATATTTTACTCTTTATTTTCACCATGGGTTTCTCAGGTAAATGAAAACCATGTGCTATTCAAGGTTGTGTGTTTTATTTACCACCCATAGCGTCGTGGTCTCAAGGGGCACCCATTTTTCTACAAATGACTCGTTTACTTTTCTTCATAGCTGCCTGAAATTACATATTTTAGTGTTAATATTTTTATTTCTTAAAATGTAGTACATTATTATATATTGAATGCGTATTTTGTGAGAGAAGCATCATTCAAATGCTTAAAATATAATTTGTATATTCATTAAAATATATTGCTATATATAATGGAACTATTATAGTACAACTCTGTCACTAAATTTCAGTGGAGAGTCCACAGATTGCTTTAGCATCAGCTACCATTCCACTGAGGAGCTATAGATCTAGAGCTATAATAATGACTAAAATACTGTCATCGAGGACAATAAAATTTCTTAAGTGAGGTGATGGGGTTATAAATAATTCTGAATGAATTACAACAGGCTGTGTATATTGATCGTATCAATTTTCTCATAATGGTGAGCGTCCAATTTGTTCTGCATATTTGCCAATTGATGATAACACCTTCCTCTCTCTTTAGTGGCAGGGAATTGTACCTTTGCTATTAATTTTTCTCATGAAGAATGAAGGTGAACATTTAAGTTGACTAAAAAGTGTTTTTTTATTTTCCTAACTTTTTGTATTTGCTTACGTGGATTTTCTAATAATACTGTATGGGTGAAAAGGTATCTTGCTTAGGAAAAGACTTTTGAGCCACGGCCTCCTGGAAGTTTGGAAACGCAATGCCCCACGCTCCTAGCATCTGCTCTGATGGATGAAAAGGGTAGCGGGATGGATTTTAATCTTGAGTGACTCATACATCTTCATCTAGAATCTTTGTAAATTATTTCTGGTCAGGCATGTTTTAAGGTTTGACCTCATATTACTATTCATCCCATTATTCCTGCCTAGAGCAAAACGGTGTACACAACACACACAAATAATGTAATATTCAAATATGATCCTGCATCACAGCTCCACCCAATCTTGACAGTTTGGCAGTTCTGCTCTAAATATTATTTTGTTGTCAGTTCATGCAAAAGCAACTTACATTTAAAGATTTTTGTGCATTCCTCCAAAATCTCCTTTTTCTTCCTTTAAATGTAAGGTATATAATGACTTCGGAGATTCTTAAACACTAGAAACTGCAGAAAAAATTTGTGCCAAAATATTAAACAAAAATTGACTGTTACAACTAATCTTTTATTCTTAACATAGAGTTTTGAGTTTTATCAGTCCTCATACATGTGTGTATTCATATATTTCATTTTCTATATTTTACTGACTTTGATATATTCATACATAAATAAATATGCTTCATGTTTCTATAAATTGTATGTTCTGCTATTATATATGTTTATCTATATTCAGGTAAACATATACATTATTAGATGATATGTTTATATCTATGTATATTTGATGAATTTTGAGAAATTTTCATTTTTCAGAATGAACTTTAGAAAATGATTGACCATATTAAAGTATTGTTAACTACAAATAACATACCTATATGATATTAGTCAGACTCAATTCCATACTACCATTTATTTAACATCGTGTCATTCCTATTATTGGTGAAGTTTACAGCAATAGTGAGACCAGGCTGCAAATCACACTCCCCCAGGCCCTGCAACAGGAAAGCATCCATGGGTCACAACATACACTTGAGAGGATATTAGTGGTGGTATTAACATGCTCACAATTCTGTGCCTAAAATCAAGAACAAAGAATATCAAATGTTGTTAAAAATATTTTTATTGGATTGAAACTTCTATAAAGAAAATGATAGAGGTCTCTTCCCTTAGTACTGTGTGTGATTTTATAGATACTAGCAAAATATTAGAAAATTTAAAAAACTAAAAACAGAGATGAAAGTAATATAATAAGTAAAAGGAAAGAAAACGAATTAGACTTATTATTAGATCTTGTTAAATCTTTACATATGTTTGAAAATGGAAATTACAAATGCAAGTTTTAAATTTTGTATTGAATTTTCAATATACTCACTAGAAAAATCCTTCTAATTATATATTTCCTAAACTCCACTGATCTCAAACTATCAGATCCTGAAAGAGAATGTAACTAGTTTGACATGGCTGGTATTCATCCTTTTAAAGGACAGTGTTATCATTAATGGTTATGTCAGTACTAACTACAAAAGCTTTGATTAACTGATATCATAAATATTAGAAAGGAGAAATACTTTTTATGTACCTATGTTAAAATGAAATCAGTCGGCTTGTTTTCAAGTAGAAACCCACTAACCATTATTACGTGAAATACAGCTTCCTTAAGAAAACAAAATATTCATTAGAAGGTAAGTTTTATCTCAATTAGCTCAGTGGTTGTTTATGAGCCATTCGATGAATTCGAATGTAGCCTTGAAATCAATCAAAACACACTTTGAGCATCGGTGGACACATACATTTCTTATGTGTTGGCTTAAAAGGCCATGCAATTCCCCTAAGATCAAGCAATAGACAGCAACATTATTTTCATGGGAAGAAGTGACATATACATAGCCTAATAAAAAATAAAAAAGTATAAATATGAGAGCTAAACCGGATGGATGCTTAAGGCTTTCTGTTCTTTTAGGAGCGCTGTGCTGCTTTACCCCTCCCCCAGTCTGAGTGTGGTGCTCGAAGAGCACTTGGGAGGAATATTTAACTAAGTGGAATCGCATCAGGAAGCACTTGAAAGAAGTGCTTTTTAATGTTCAAATAAATGTACTTTGATGACCTTCCTTTTCAGGAGCCCACTATTCAAATGCTTTCATGCTACTTCCTTTCCCTAAAGCCTTGGGTGGTTAATTATATGATTTCTTTGCATAACCTTTGATCCTACAAGTTGGTCAAGACTAAATTTAAGCTGAATATACAGCCTGGTGTGGTGGTGCATGCCCAGAATCCCAGGACTTGGGAGCCTGAAGCAGGAGAATAATTGGGAGTTTGAAGCCAGCCTGGGCTATAGAATTAGCTCAAGGCCAGCCTGAACTACATACCATGAGCTTGTCTCCAAAAAAATGTATACAAGGCATTGAGGCAAGATTGATCCTGACAAAATTAGAAACGAATAAAGATATTCTTATATATGTCCTCAGCTGAAGGCCGTTTTTCTGTTCTAATTGATTTTGTTCTTATTACTTGTGCTCTTCCTACTTCCTCGCACATTTCGCAGCGCTCTTCTAGCTGTCTACGAATGGTGCCGCTCTCCGAGAGTGTGACTTATAGAAGGACGCAGCCCTCTTAGAAATGCATGCTCACATTCCGACCTCACTGTGTAGCGGTGGGTGACCTTGGCTCGTTCCCTGTATTGAACCTCAGTGCATCACTCATGTTGAAAATCTGAGATGCCAACTAGTATTTACATGCATGCAGCTAATATTGCATAGAGACTGCTTTTGTACCTACAATATGCTATAAGTGGGTATATTATTAGATTTGAAATAATGACATTTTTGATGAAGACTAGTGGTTCCTATAAAGAGTCACTTTTTGCCTCGTTTTGTTTTATATAGTGTGAATAACTCAATTTAGAAAACACATAGGCTCACCTGCCTTAAAAGTCTTCCAGTCTTGGTCAGTCCATCTACTGCACAAAAGACGACCAGATAGGTAACATGTCTGAAGTTGAAAATGAGTGAAATTCAAGTCAAATGGATAACTAGAGTGTACTGTCTTGGGGATGGTCAACACCCTAGGAGCTGTCCCCTTCATGGAAAAAGTTCTCAAATCATTCTGCTTTTCTATTCCTAAAGGAAAATGCATTATAAATTCTCTGATTTTCAAAATTGTGCATGAGTCATAGGTACTACTTAGTAAGTAAGTGACAAAAAGTTGATATTCACAAATAATATTAATATATACATGGATTGATAATTAACTGCCAATTTCAGGGCTATGTCTATTTGGTATGCTAATAAACAGTATGGAGATTCTGCAGAGCAGTGGTGGCTAAATCTCAAGGTTCCTATGGCATAGCACATGATTTTCAATAGTGGGAACCTTTGCTGGAGCAATCTGCCATTATTTCTTCATGAGATTGTGATAATTATTGTTATATTTCCCAATTTGATATTTTTCTTTTGTACTCACTAATGACTTTTTGTCTCACTAGCATTGGTTTACTTTTTTATAGATTTTTGGTTAGCCTTCCATATTATGGTGATATTAGTAACAGTGTTGTTTGACTTACAGTTTGTGAATATTGAAATAAAATATTTTTAATGCAAATAAAATAAGATTTTTGAAAAACTTAACCAGTAAGGTATTTTTCCAGCAGGAAACATGAATATATGGTATATCTCAATGAAAGGAAATTATCGGACTAAGCAAGGTAATCTTTGCTAATCAGATTCAAACTTTCATAACATATTGTGCCTTAAAATTATAACCAATAAAGAAATATACCAGTTAGAATTTTTCAAGCAAATTTGAAAACAACTGAATAGCATTAAGGAAAAATAAATTTACCAGAGGACATGAAATAATTTATTTAACTGAAGAAATTTCTAGATAACCTGAAGAAAGTAATTCTAAGAACCCACATAGTAGATACTATTGACAAATTCCTCTAGATAGAACAAAAAGAAAACATACCTATAAAAATTTTCTCCTGCTGTGTCTTATACTTTCAGGTCTAAAGTCTTTAGAGTTTATTGTTAATATTATTTGTTAGAAAACTTGCAAATATAAGTGAATTACAAGTATATATTTGCATCTTCATCTGTTTCCTGTAATTAAAACAAAATACTAATAAAAGGTTACTTAGAACATGGTATTGCAGACCAACAGTCCAAAGTACAGTGCCAACTCTGGGAAGGTGCCACCTCCAGCAATGCCTCCTCAGGGCCAGTGACATCACAATGGCAAGGAGGTGTGACTGAAACAAATCAGAAAGCCTAGGAAAATGGAGAGTGCAGGCCTCCTTCTTTTATAAAATCATCTTACAATATTTGACTAAGATTTTCAAGAGCTGACTAAATTTCTCACAAGACCCTGAAGACCTCTGACTAAGACTTTCCTTTCCAAAGTACCAATACCTCCCAATGTCACCACAGCATGACAAAATTTCCAACACAGAAATATTTGGGCACGGGAGGAGAAATGAACCACACCTAAAACACAGCAGAGTGTGTACGTCTTTATCAGCATTTTTTATTTTCTCAACATAGCATACAATATGGTTTCCACATAGGTTTCTACCATGAATTATCTGATAGGAAAAGTGGACCTATAGTTTAATATTATAGTTCATCTCCAACTTTCCAAAATTAGGTAAAAATACAATGCACTTTGAAAATATAACTCCTAATGGCCCTTTATTTCCAGATGACTTTCATTGAATTATTTTATCTTTATGCATTCATGCTGGAAATGTTCATGTTGTCCTTAGGAGTAAAGAAGAAGCTTTACATCTTAAAATCCTCTTGTTTGGAAACACAATCACATCTTTCATAAAGACAATCAAAAGTTTATTTCCCACATTTTAGAAGATAATATTAGAAAAAATTGGCCATGTCTGTTGGGGGGCGGGGCAGTTCTTTTGGAGCGCACCAAAAAAGGCCTCAGGCCAGTATGGTAATTAATAGCAATTCCTTCTACCCTTTCAGTTCCCCAAACTCAATTATCCACTTGAATAGTTTTGAACTCACCCAATAAAGCTTTGAACAGAAGAGTGGAATTATCCAAAGTGAGAAACCAGATTTGTGACTTCCCTTCTCAGGATGGTCATTTGTTTGGCGACAACAGCCTTCACGAAACCAATCAGGGGATCTTACCTTACATGAATTGTGGACGTGTGGCCAGAGTTCTCAAATATCTTTCATTATATAGATTATTAAATTTTTTACTATCTGGTGCTGAAATAATTTTTTTTTAATTCAGCAATCTTGACTCGTCTAAAAGAAGAAATCATACTGGATGAGTGCTTTCTCACAAATTAGCTTCATTACATTAAAAAGGGGACAGAATAATAAATTAATCCAAATAAAAGTATACTTTATTTCTCACCTTAGAATGTGAAGAAATGCTTTTTCTGTAACATCCCTAAGAATTTCACAAATAATACATAATTTTTAAACTTGGCTTAAAACTTTTAAGCCATGCATGTCTATTTCAGCATGCAGCATGAAAGCACAAAAAATACTGACACTGTTACTCCTACTCAGGTCAACTTTTCATATCAAATACAACATGACACAGAATGTTCATGAAAGAGACATCATACCTGCATTTCCTTTGAGGCCTAAAATACGAGTCAATCTTATCTTTAATTATTTCTCTTTCATAATGTTACCCTAAATCTCCACTGGACCATTTATGAGGCTCTTTCTAAAGATTGCTTGGAAAAAATGGGCCATTTACGATGTTTAACCCCATTTAAAAATTTAATTCATCTCATTAAAATAAATGTTTTAAACTAATCATTGCCACTTAAAATTTAATGTTATTCCAATCGTGTTTTTATTGGAGAGAAACAACTTTACAAAATACCTTAGTTTATTCCATAATAAAACACTGTTGTCCAAAAAACTTGAAAAGATATACAATACTCAGAAAACTATGTCCATATGGCAAGATGGTGGGTGACTCATGGTCCATAATATTACTCATTTTGCATGGCAAAGCAGCTTGCCAAATGTGCAAATATAATTAGCCACACTCCTCATCTGTGAAACGGTGTCTCTAAAATGAATCTAATTCATGCAGAATATCAGGTTCATTAACTCTTTGGGCCCCTTTGGGTGCCATTTAAAAGGCATTTGTTCTCCCTGAGATAATTTCCTAAATCATACTCTAGTGGCTTGAGTATTAATTTACTTGCAGACACCTAATCAGAAGACAGAAAGTGGGAAGAAGGAAAGATTCTTTTCTATTTTATATCTTTCCACAATTTAACCTTTTGAATTTACATGCAGTTACAGCTAATACATCTTCTTTTTATTTTTTCAAACTTAATTAAGTTTATTGGTACATTTTAGATATACAAAATGATCACATTCATCATAGGGAATTTGAACCTGAAAAAGAAGAATTAAGATAAATCTTTTTTAAAAAACCTTTTGTTTAGAAACATCTGTATGTTATTTGAGAATACATTAATGAATGGATATTGTATGCCCTGGGAATATTACCTGCGTCATCATGCATAAGCTGAGACAGATGGTGTACCTTGACAGTATAGAACTCACATATCTGGAAGGGGCTATTTATCTACTTATTTACCTACTTTAGGCCACAAATACACTTCTCTAGGATCATCATTTTTTTAAATAGCTAACACTAAAATAGCAAGCATATGCTACATTATGAAGAAAGCATATAACATAATTTAAATTCATCACTACATAGTTGTCTTTGTCAAATACCTCTGAATTATTAACTGTTTTAAAGTTATGTGTGAAAACTTGGAAATATTATATTCAGTTAATATTTATGTTTGATCATCTAATTATAAACATAAATATACTTTTGAATATTGTGAAATGCACATCTGACACTTCCTATTTTTCAAATATGAAAATAAGAATATTATTGTAATTACTATAAGATGGAAAAAATTAATGATTACTATGTATGCTTAGATTTTAGTTGTCAAATGCATTTTAATTTCATGATTTCTGATTTCTATATGACTTACATTTTTAGCATCAGATTTATATTTATCTGAGAGTTATTTATGTATTTTTATTATTAACATTATATTTTTGTCCTTATTGTTTTTTAAAATCAATTTGTCCTAAATAGATTGTCTCTATGTATATCAAGTACTCATCAATTTTGAGATACTTATGCCCAGATTTTTTCGTGTTTCACTTTCACTAAACAATTTCTGTGTGTTTATGAAATGTTATTCTTTACAATGGATTAAATTTTCAAGAATAATTTTACTTGTTTAAATTAATATTTTTTCACAAACACATATGAACTTTTCAGCTAAATCAAGATTCTAATTTGTTCAGTTTCGGTAGTGGCAAATTTAACAAAAGGTAGAAAGATTTTTTATTACTTGTTACTGTTTTTGTTTGATCAATCTTACGTTCTTACATCTGGTGGACTGAGCAACTTCGTTGAAGATACAGCATTGTTAATTCCTATCATTTTATTTTGAGGTCATGTACCACTTTTGTTGTTTTTGTGTTGTTTTGTATTTGTCTTCATTGTTGTTGTTTTGTTAGCTCTTTTTCTCTTTAAACTAAAAAAAAGATAGAAAGCAAAATCCCAAGTTTGTTTAAAGAGAAAAAAGTAGAAATAAAAATAAAATACTAATACGGCTAAGAGGAGAATAACAAGAACTAATGCATTGTGTATCATCTTCATAGTAGATATTCAGAGTACAAGAACTTGGTCCATCAATACTAGCACAAACCTTGCTTTGCAGTGAGCTAAAAGAAGCTGTTTCACTGTGTTAACTTACTTACGCATTTTCCCCATTTTTTCTCCCTTCCTTTCCCCTTTCCCTCATCAGTTTCTCTTCTCTTTTGAAGAGCTTCTTCCTAATTCATGGTATCTATTATACACTTTGGATGGTATATATGCATATGGTCTCAAGTTGCATCCATTCACCTGTAGATAGAAGACCTTTGTCTGAGGGACAGTCAGCTAATTTTTTTTTCCCAATTCGTAGGCTTTCTTTTTTCTCTGCTAGAGATTTCTTTAGATGTGCAGAAACTTTTCACTAGGATGAGACCCCAGCTGTTGATTCTTTGAAGTATTTCACAGGAAGTTTGGTTTTTGTTCATGAACTCTCTGCCTACCCCTATGTCTTCAAGGTTTTTACCTACTTTCTCTTCCAATAGATTTAGTGTTTCTATTTTAATACTGAGATCTATGATACATTTTGACTTGAGTTTGGTGCATGGTGATAGACTTGCATCCATTTTCAGTCTCTGGCAGGTGGCAAACCAATTTTTCCAGTCCTATTTATTAAAGAAGCTATCATTCTTCCAGTGAGTTTGTTTAGCCCCTTTATCAAAGATTAGGTGGCTGAGTGTGTTTGTGGTTGTGTCAGTGTCTTCCCATCTGTTCCATTGATCTTCTGGTCTGTTTCTTAGCCAATACCATGTTGATTTTATTACAATAGCTTTGTAGTATAATTTCAGGTCAGAGATTGTAATTCCACCTGACATGTCCTTGTTGTCCAGGATTGCTTTTGCTATTCTGGGTCTCTTCTGGTTCCAGATGAACTGAAGGAATGTTTTCTCTAGATCTGTGAGGTATGCTAAAGGTATTTTGCTGGGAATTGCATTGAATCTGTATAAGAATTTTGGTAATATGGCCATTTTCACAATGTTGGTTCTTCCTATCCATGATCAGGGAGCACTTTTTCCATTTACTGAAATCCTCTTCAACCTCTTTTTTCAGGGTGCTGTAGTTTTCACTGAATAGATCTTTTACTCTTTTGTTAGGTGGATTCCTAAATATTTAAATTTCTTGGATGCTATTGAGAATGTATGGTTTTCTTAATTTCTCTTTCAGTCTGTTTGTTGTGTGTGTATAGGAGTGCTATTGATTTTGGGGCACTGTATCCAGCTACAGTAGTGAATTTGTTGATTAATTCAAGGAGTCTTCTTGTGGAGTTTTTGGGGTCTTCCATGTAAAGTGTCATGTCATCTGCAAATAGTGATAGTTTTACTTTTCTTTTCCTACCCTTATTCCTTTTATTTCTCTCTCTTGTCTAATTGTTCTGGCTAATGCTTCCACAACTATGCTGAATAGGAATGGTGACAGTTGACATCCTTGTCTTGTCCCTGATTTTAAAACAAAAACATGGTTCTACTATTGTATTATATCACTTAATGCTAAG